>PVJA010002773.1:0-36989 GCA_004027025.1 Myocastor coypus | reverse complement strand
TTTGGCCAGATCCAGTTGACAATTAACAATGACACTCAGTGAAACCTTGAGGCTTTGAAGTCTTTCCAGCACATTGGTTTTGTTTTCTGCTAAAACTTGGCTGGCCTGCTTGGGGACATCAGCACATCCCACCATTCCAAGAGGTAGTTCCTCGTCTTTCCGGAAGGCAGTAAATGCTCCTCATCTGAAGTGACACTTATTCAGAATTGATCTCTGTCCAAGCAGTAACTAAATCTTTCAGAAAGTCTGAGAAATCCTGACTATCAGCACATATAGCTATACACTCAGCAGCGGCAGGCAATGGGCTCTTTGGAAGAGGAAATAATCTGCTTCACAGTTTATATTTTTTGAAACTGTAGTTTCTTCCCTCACCACAGGCCTACAGATAGCATCAATACTCTAGAGTATAACTGAATTGAAATTATATAAAGCATTAGACCAAATATCAAACACATGATTCTGGTAAAAAGTAGTTACTCAAAGGCATACAATAAAGAGTGATCGAGTTAAATTTATTCTGGCTGTATATTATATACAAAGAAGAATGGGAAAAAATGCTCTTGAGTTCACAGCATTTTATAACTTTAATTATATAAACCCTGGAAGATGTAACCTCATAGTCAGAATGTGAACATAAATAAGGAAGGCAAATTTTTCCATTAAGGACTTCATGTATAAAGCTTGGGTTTATGCAGGCTTTCTTTAGTGCAAACTCTTCTGCTACTAATTTTCCACATAACTGTATCTTAGACTGCATATGGGGGTTGAATAGTGGCCCTTCTGAATATTAAGCAAGATCTTCACTCTGGAGCTAAATACCCGACCTTTTAATTTTTATTTTATGTTGAGACAGGGTCTCTCCTACATTGTTCAGGTTGGCCTTCAGCCTGAGATCTTCCTGCCTTAGTCTCCAGATTAGCTAAGAACACAGATGTGGCTCCATAATACTCTTCGTACTATGCTTCCGAGCTTTGAACAATCTCTAGAATTATGCAATCAGAAGAAGAGTTACATGAAACAAAAACGTTAGCTTTTATGTTATTATTGTTATAATGTTGTGTAATATTCTGTCAGTCACACCTAAGATGAGATTACTTTCTCATTCTCACACTGCAATTTCTTGTCAGAATAATAACTATCCTTTTCATTTCTGTGCTGACCTTAAAATGAATCACATAAATTACTGCCCATCTGAAAAAAAATATTATTTTAACTACCCCTCATTATGTAACATAAAAACATAATTTCACCTAATATTTACAATAATCCTGAGTGGTATTATTACAGGGGAAAAAATTGAAGCTCACTTAGTTCGGGTGTCTGAAAATTACACAACGAGTGAGTCACCCTGTCAGAATTTCAACCCAGGTGCATCTGAGAGCAAAGGCTATGTGCCTTTTCCCATTAGAACACATTAGTTCCCACCTGTTCAGAACAGTCTTGAACCATCAGTACCACTATTCATAATGTGCATGTACTGTGACTATTCCTTCTACTTTGTTTAGAATATTCTAACTACCCACAATTTCCTTAACTTCTACAAATACTTACAAATAGCTTCCTAAATATTTCACTAAATAATTATTGAAACTCTTTGATTAAGCCTTTGGTGGGTCAGTGCCCAACTCCATTCCTCATTGAGAAAATAAAGGAAGAGTATAATCACACACTCACATTCTAAGGTGGCATGTTAACAGATAGTGTATATGCACATAACCATCACATTTAATTTGAAAAAAGGAGAAACATGACTGTTACATGTATAGATGCAATCAAGAGTTTGGTGGACTCTAATGTTAGTGCATTTGTATTCATTAATTCATTCATTGAATACTTTAACTAACATGTAATATATAACATGCATGGTACACAGCATAGAAAATTGATTGTCTCATGAAGTTCCAATATAAGAGACAGGGTCTAAAGAAAAAAATAGGTAGTGATATATAATTATATGCACATGTATAACTGGCATAAGGAAGCATGAAGCTGGTTATATGAAAAACTAGATGTTGTTTTCGATAGTCTAGAATAATGCAAATAAATGCTGAAGAATACCCGTAAAACACTTTATCTCAGCCATTTTCTTTTTACTGAGCTTAAGGCAGTAAAGATTTCAGTCCACTAAAAATGAACCTGTGATGATCTATGTAGTCCCCATTAAAAAACAGCACATTGTTTGCTCAAATGTACAAAACTGTGTATTTTTATAGTTGTGGATTTAATGCTGGAAACCTGAGTTAAGTTTCCAAATCTGTCTGAGAAGTCCTATACCGGGAGCTAAAATATTTCTGCTGTACCATTTTATTTCATCAACTTATGAGAACACAGTTTTATGAAGATGCTAAGCATTACGACGGAATTAAGATTGGGTGTGAAACCAGCTCTAATCTACTTTCTCCAGCCTTGTTTTCCTGTTTGTGATAAAGTTCAAAGACATTAAGTCTGCAGTATTAAATTTTAATGCTGGAACTTAGGCTTCGCCATAAAATGTGAGCAGCATTGGCAAACTGAACAAAAGAAAGAAAATTCAGACAAGCAAAAAAAGCTGTTACAGAAAATTCCTTTTCTAAAGAGAAATATATGCCTCCTTAAATGTAAAATCATTTAATTTAATCTTTAAGACTTCTCATATTGTTTTGGTTTTAGGTGATTATTGTCAAAAATAATCTATTTTTATAAATTTTGTACTGTCATGAAAGGAAACAGGAGCAAATATTCTAGGACAGAGTTTAAGCACACAGAACAGCTTGATGATTTCAGTAGTTGGGTTTGAGTTGCATCTGAATTAATCTCAGTAATATACAGGGCATTGAGGACTTCCATATACCATTTATTGAATTGAAACCTGATATCAAACTAAAAGAATATGCGAATTATGAAATGAGGAAAGCTTTTCATTTTGATCCATATCAGCGAAAATTAAATGGTACTTTTCTTACCCAGTTCAGAAAAATGGAAGCTTCATTCATCTAATGCCAAGAGAGCAGAGAATTTCCAAAATTTAAAACTGTGAATCATTGGTGAAATCCCAAGAAGACAGAACTCCGCTTAGCTTATGAGATCTGACAGTATCCTGCTTGGGGCGATAAGGCTGAAGGCATTGTGTACCCTTAGCCACTGGCAGCCGAGTAAACACTGACAAGGTGACAGCTCATTCGTTGTAAAGCCTTCCACTTTTTCTGAGATATGGAGAAAGTGGAAGTAGAATCTTTGTTAAATTTTAGGTACATATGTACAACATTTATAGTGGAATTACTTGCATGGCTATATTTTCCTTTAGCAAGTGCCTTTGAAAACATTATTATATATCTTGAGACCCATAGGAAAGAACCTGTCTCGTTTATAAACAGAGCTGTTAATCCACAAGACAATTCACACAACTCTTAAAATTATCTGAAAGCTAGGTTTGGAATTTTATAAATTCAGTTGTTAATTAAAGTTGCAACTTAGAAGAAAAACATTAAAGTTACAAAAATAAATAACTAAAACTGAAAAGTATTTTAAATAAGAACATACAAAAATTGTGCACCAATAATATAAAAAACACCAAAGAACACACATTTGGCAAAATATTAAAAACTTTTACATATTATCTATATAATACTGGCTCATAGGAATACTTCAGTCCATTTGGGGAACTGAAGAATAAGACATAAATGAAAGATTACAGGAATCATTTAATATTTCTTAAGATTAAAATAGACAATTCGATGTCTATAAGTCACTGTCTCCTTAGTAGTAGAGACAAAAAGTTACAGGTTCAGAATTCAGAAGGGAATAATGCAATTATGCTGATTTTAGGATTACATCAAACCCATTAATCTCATTAGCATGTAGATATCCCTCTTCCTTTACCCTCACCCACAGTGAGATGCAATCTACCCTCTTCACAAACATAGGTCTTCTCTGCCAGGTGTGGTGCTGCATCCCTATAAGCACTAAGGAGGCTGAGGGAGGAGGACCATGGTAAATTTGGGGCCAGCTTGGGCCACACAGCAGGTTCAAGTCTAGCCTGTGCTGCATAGCAAAATCATTTCGCAAAACACAAACAGCAACCCACAGCTCTTCTAGCTCTGCAATGCAGTCCACAGTAACATGCAGGGTGTTGAAATGGACACATGGTCTATCTTCCTGAGCAACAGGTGGCACTGGTGACACTCTTCCTATCTTCAAGACTATCTGTGCCCCATTCAGGTTTAATATGTTGCCACTTCAACCATTCTCACAAACAAAAGAAGACTGGCAGGTTACTGTCATGCATAGCTGATCATTCTGCTGCACATTATGTGACCCAGTACTCAATGGACAAGCCTTTCTGCATCTGTACTTCCTGTTTGCTTATCACATAAAAGCGCTAGATCATCAGAAACAAGGGCTTGATATTCTGGAAGTGATTCTGATCAGTGTCCATTGATGTAAATCAATCTGCCTCTGCAGGCAGCATCTCCTTTCAGTGTTTCTGCTTGCTGCTGCCTCTAGTGTACTGGCCAGGAAGACCAAGTGTGCTGACGTCTTTGGCCCCTCATCATGGTCTCACACATGGAGCAAGGGCCTCTCTAGATCTAGATAAAAAACAAAACAAAACAAACAAACAAACAAAAAACACATGTCGGGGCCCGGCGGGATGGCTCAGTGGTCTAAAGCGCCTGCTTGGGAAAACTTGGGTGGCTTCTGGGACTGTGGTTCGATCCCCGGCACCACATGCTGCGCCAGCCCTGCCCTCGGGGCGGGCTGAGCCGTCCATTAAAATGAGTGAATAAACAAACAAAGGTTCTGAAACAAGAAAAAAATAAAATAAATAAATTAAAAAAAAAAAAAAAAAAAAAAAAAAAACATGTCTTGAAGGTTTCTCGAATCCTTTTAGAGGTTTAGGGGAGGACTCCTGACTCTCTGTTTAAGTGGCTCACTTTGGGCTCCAAAGGGAGGAGGACACTGTCTTTCTGCCTGCCTGACTTATTTCTGTGCTCCAGGAGCACCTCAATTAGTCTGTTTAGTCCGTCCGTCAGTCCTGCTCAGTTCACATGGAAGAGCTGGGTCAACACTTGGTAGTTAAGGACCCTCTCAAGGAAACAGAGGTTGGAATGCTTAACGTCTGAGTACCTGCTGAATGAATGTGTAATCAAGTGGCCTGGGCAGCATAAACACCAGGCTGCTCCATCTCTGTACTAAGGCTGGGAAGCTCTGGTCTGGGTGGCTGACTGGGTCCTCACCTGCGGTTCCATGGTGATAGAGGTATGGCATGTTGGAGGCTTCATACCTCCCTTTGATAAATTGTGCCTAGGTCCCTGCAAGGAGTGCAGCCAGGTGGTATCCGAATAGTCTCTCTCTCAGGGACACACATCCTTGGTCTGTTGTGTCATCCTTCAAGGATATACAACACACAGAAATTAAGAGATGGCACTTAATTAGTCAAAATGACTGTGAGAGAAAGCGCTTTGATGATCTAAAAAATGAAACCGAACCGCTCCCTACATCTCAAAGAAAAATAAATGGTAAAAGAGGTGCATTCTTCCTAAGAATTTCACCTTAGCATTCTCATTGACCACAGAAGATGCTACGGACACATATAGCTTCACTCTCCAACCTTGACCCATTTGTTTCCAGCAAATTGAACTGGTTCCTGCTAGCCATTGCCTGAATTTGGCCACAAGGGCCTCCCTTTATAGCCTTTTGCTTACATGCCTAGCCTGGCCACATGACATCACTGGACACCACCCACGATGACTCAACAACTCCTTTGGAGTCACACATTTTAACAGAGGAAGTATTAGACAGTCGGCTCTGATAAATGGCTAGTATCCTGCCAGTCAAGAACATGTAGAACAAGCCAAGCTCTATAAAATTAGGACTCATGGGCATTGTTAAAAGTCAGGAACAAACCTATGGTTTGCCTGGTAAACAGTGGAGCAGAACTCTTTGCCTTCAAAAGTTCCTTGTGTCAATAAGTTACCATCATTGGGGCCTCTGAGCCTCACGCCACTCACCCCTTCTGCCAGGCACAGGCTTGCACCCAAGGAGGACATCTCCTTTGCACCAAGCCCATCATCCTCCCTCTCATTTAACTCTGTACTTTCAACTTTGACAGCTCCCTGATAAAAAGATGATGCTGGCATCAGCCTGAGAAAGATAACCATAATCCTAAAGTTCAGAAATACTGCTCCCAGAGTTATGAAATAAAGACTTGCCTTCAAGCCTTGCTACCGCCCATGCCACCTCACCTTGACTCCTGTTGCTGTCAGTTAGAACAGGAAGCATAAACAAGCATCCAGCCACAATCAGCCTGACAGACTCTTAATCACTTCAGGCCAGGTCTCTGTGCCATCAACAATACAGCCATCACCTTGCTCTCTGTAGTTCCTAATTCATACACACTTCTTGGACTGTTCTAGATCTAAAAGATGCCTTCCTCCCTCTGAGTTGCTCCCATAAATCCCCTCAACTAGGAAAATCTTGAGACAAAAGGCCAGCTCACTTGGACTCAGTTGCCATAAGTGGTTCAGACCTCTCCTACCTTGGCTCCACACCTGTGTCCTGCACAAGAAAACCATCGTAATCATCAAAATAAACCTGCAAGGCCATCGAGGAAGCTCTCAGGTTCAGCCCAACCTAGCAAAACTCTATCCTCTTCTACCCAAGTACCCCAAGTGCAACCTCCCTCTTCCTCACACTCATCAACCCCAAGCTGCTCAGCCAGCCAAGATCCCACCACCACTGGTTCAGACTCCTGTACTACAGCCTCGTGCTCTCCCTGATTAATTCATTTGGACGCCGTTTCCATAAGGTATGAAGAACTCTCACACCTGTGTACTCAGCTGCCAACATGAGACTTTTGTTAGCAACTCCTTCTGGCTCTGTTTAATACTGAATCATGCTGCTGAATTTTAGGTGGGGCCCCAGCCTGTTTAAAGTCAAAAGTCCTCCCCCTGCTTGGTGAACATAGTCTTTCCCTGTTATGGTTTATGTCTAGTTGTTCCCCCAAAGCCTCATGTAGTCATTGGGTTGGGACTTCTATAGATTGAGACTTGGCTCATGAGTCACTGGGATTATGTGTTTTAGTACTGATTAGATTATTGGTCTCAGTAGGGCTGGGACTATGGCTGTGGTCTAGGGCAGATATCATAAGGAAGAGAGGCTGATTGGAATATAGAGACCAAGACAGACTAGAGCTGTTGCTCTCTGCTGCCTTGTTTGGTTAGCTACCTCTGCCACCATTTTGTTGCTGTTCCACCACTATGAACTGGATGCTCTCTTCCCTGTTCCACTCAGCCTTGGGCCAGACGAATATGGACTGAAACCTCCACAAGCTGTGGGCTAAATAAACCTTTCCTTCCTTCATCTTAAGTGTCGGGTATTTGTCCCAGCAATGAATAAAAGGTAACTAAGACATTCCCCGAGTGAGTCCACACTGTGACTGTAATGTGACAGAGGGCCATGAAACCTTACATCAATACTACACTGCTTTCCTGCATGACCTCAAGGAAGGAAGCAGGAAGCAAATAAGGATATCTAAAGCTACTAAAGTTAACCACCAGAGTTCCATCTGAAAGAGATTCTGCTAAAGCAAAACATGTGTGATCGATGGACACTTTATCAAACATGAATTCCTATGTATGCTTGAGTATCCTATACCTCTCCTGGGATGCGACCAGCCTCCCTCCCTCACACTTGGGCCGACTGTCCCAGCCTGGATATTGACCCTGAATATACCCTGGAGGAAAGAACAGGATCTACATCAGCCTAAGATGCTGGACAATCATAAGCTTGACATTTTGAGAGACAAATTTTCAGAAGTATGGACAAAAGATGCATCCCTGGGCTTGCTATCCATCACATGCCTTTATTGGCTGAGATGTGTTCCAAGGAAACCTCCACCTAAACCAAACGGTACACCTCTTCTGTCTGTGAAGCCAGCTCAAGATCTCCAAGTCACCAATACTGCTGCAAATGCCCTCTGCATGTGTTGCCCTCAATTCTGCCAACCACAGCCTGCTGGTAAAACTGACTAGACCTAGAATATTCCTTATGTTGCTTTCAATTGACTCCTGTGGGTCAGCCCCTCTTTGCTTTTATATGAAGAAGCCTCAACTCTGGACTCAATATCCGACCTGGACACAAGCTCCCAGAAATTAAAAAACTTGTTTCCTCTTTGAAAAAGCCCTTCTGAGTAGTGACACTCTAGCTGCCTTCTGAAAGGACACAGGACTGGCGAGATGGCTCAGTGGTCTAAAGCAACTGCTTAGGCAAGCTTAGACAACCTCAGGGATCACGGTTCGATCCCCGCATTACATGCTGTGTCAGACCCATCCCCAGGGCAGGCTGAGCCGACCATAATATAAATAAATAAATAAATAAATAAATAAATAAATAAATGAATGAATGAAAGGACACAAAAACTCTTCTGTCATATGTGGCAGAAATTAGTTACAAGACAGAAATCCGCAAATGTCTTGGAGTTGCCAATTACAAATGATTCCTCAGGCTAGCAGTGCCTGGGAGCACCTCATGGCCTCTGTGGGTGGCCTTGTCTCCCAGCTCCAACAGCCACTGTAGATCTTGCACTTCCACCTCTCAGAAGAAATTCCCATGAATTGTGGTTGATAAGACAATTGAAAGCAAGTGTACAAGAATTTTTACATGTTATTAAGATTAAAATGGTAAGATACCTGGTTACAGAATATCACTTATTTGCATATATTATTTTTTACTACTTTTATTAATTTTAATGAGAAAGAAATAAGAATGATACAGATTCAAAATAGGTTGGTAGGATAGAAACAATAAGTAATAAAATGCAGGTGGTCAGAACCTCACCGCCCAGATCCCAGAACCAGCATGCATGTAGGCAGGAACTTTTGCCTGTGCACTTCCACTGGAACTTCCCTGCCCAGATCCCAGGACTAACGTGCATGTAGGAATTTTGCCTGCACACTACAATCAGAACTTCCCCATCAAAATCCACAGATCCAGCACCTCCTGTGGAACCTTGCAGCAAAATTCAATCCAGACAGACAGGGGGTCAGGCTCTTCCAACTAATCCATGAGCTGAACATCTTCACAGAGGAGCACAGTGGGTACACTTCCATGAGTTGCACCAGGAAGAAGCTAAGCACAGCAGCCAGGCACATCTGGATGAGTTCAAACTTGATAAATCTGGACCTGAATTTCAGTAGGTGCTAACAGCATAACTGCATCAAAGCTCTACACCAAAGGTCAGAGGAGCGTGTGATACAAAATGACAAAGAGAAGGGGCAAGATGCAATCTCAGGCCCCAAGCCCCCCCAGAACAAATGCAGGAGACACAAGCATAAAAGAAAATGGGAATCACATAGCTGAAATCTCTCAATTAGTAGCATCTGGAGTAAAGAAACAAATGTAGAAAGTTAAAAGTAAACCAGATCAGAAATAAGCTCTGAAGTAACAAAAGAAATCTCTGAATTAATAGTGTCGGAAGTTAAGGAATCACTGCAGAAAGATAGAGAGGAAATCAGATCACAAATAGCTCTGAAGTAAAAAAGGACAGGTTAACTATAATGAAAGAATTAAAAAATGCTTCCCAAGAAGACATTGATAAAAATTAGAGGAAAATAGAAAAAGATGGAATCCTTGAATGAGCAATATAGATTGCATGAAGAAGTTTTCAAGAGATATACAGGAAAATAAAATCTCAATCACAAGTTGACAACAATGTATGAATGAAAGTGAAGATAGAGTTTCAGATCTTGAAGACACAGTCACAGCTAGTGAAAAGGTAAGAAAAGATATTGTAAAAACAATGAGGATGTGGGAAAAATAGTTCAGCATCTGCAAGACAATGTAAAGATGAACAACGTGAGATTAATAGGCATGAATGAAAAAGAAGGAGTTAATACAAATGATATGAAAAGTATATGGGCAGAAGTAATAGCAGAAAACTTTCTGAGTATAAGAAATATGAGAAATGAATCTGGCATTCAGTAACTGAAGCATACAGAACTCCAAATAACATCAACCCAACTAAAAATACACCGAGACACATAAAAGTGAAGATCCCAGAAATTCAGCAGAATAATAATATACTAAAAACCATTAAAGAAAAGAAACAGACCACGTTTAAAGGAAAATTCATCAGAATAATGGCAGATTTCTCTTCACAAACCATGAAATCAAGAGGAGCATGGAGCAGAGTACCGCAAGTCCTCCATGAAAACAAATGCCAGCCCAGACCTCTATACCCTGCAAAGATCTCTTTCAAGTATGAAGGAGAAGTGAAATACTTCCATGACAAAGAACTAAAAAATTTCATGATGCTAAAGCCAACCCTACACAGACTACTAAAAATATTTTAGAGAGCGACCAAAATGACTCAAACTCCACAAATGAGAACAGAAAGAATTCAACAAATAGGACAAACAAATAAACACAGGAGAAAAATGGGTAAGCAATAGTAGGTAAATAACATGTCAATCATAAGTCAATACATTTCAATTATACCATCAATGTAAATGAACTTAATTTACCAATGAAAATAAATAGAATGGCAAGTGGATTAGGAAGCAAATTACAATATGCTATATACAAAAACACACTTAACTCAAAGAAATTGATAGGAAGAAAGTCAAAGGGTGGAAAAGAATACCACATGCCCCAGAGCCTGAGGGGGGGGAAAAAAAAACCTGAGAAAAAAAATAGCAGTCCTGTTGTCAGATAGTCTGAACTTCAAACCAAGATCAAACAAATGAAATAAAGAGAGCCACTACATACTGGTTAGGGAAAAAATTTGAAATGAAGAAGGAACACTGATAAATATGTATGCATCCAATATGGGAGCACCCAGTCATATAAGACAAATCATAATGGACACAAAAATTCTAATATCCAATACCACAATCCTAACAGGTGACCTTAACACCTCTTTATCCTAAAAAGATAGGTCAAGCAGACAAAAAATAATAATAATAATTAGAAAAGAAGTTGCAGAACTGAATCAAAACTTGGAACAACTGGACTTAGCAGACATATACAGAGTTTTTCACCCAAGCACTTCTGAATACAGTTTTTCAGCTGCACATGGGACATTTTATAAAATAGTCCATAGATCATGCTTAAGTATATACAAGAAAACAGAAAGTATCTCATGTATATTATCTAACCACAGTGCAAGTAAACTGGAAATAAATGACAAAGGAAGCCAAAAGAACCCAAGAAATACATAGAAATTAAACAGCATTCTCCTCAGCAATCAATGTTTGAGAGCAGATTAAATGAGAAATTAAATAATATCTACAATTTAATAAAACTTCAAACACAATCTACCAGAATTTATGAGATGCAATGAAAGCAGTTGTTAGAAGGAAATTTATAGCTCTAAATCAACACATTAATAAAACTGAACAGGAAAAAAAAGAAAAAGAAAAAGAAAAAAAGAAAATTGAACAGGAATAAATACTCTAATGCTGCACAGAGATCTTCTAGAAAAGGAAGAGCAAATCAAACCCAAAGCCCAAAGACAGGAGGAAATTATAAAGATTAGGGTAGAAATTAATTCAATCGAGACAAAGCAAACAATACAAAAAATTAGTGAATTAAAAAGCTAGTCCTTTGAAAGACGAAATAAAATTAATAAGACCCTAGCTAACATCACCAAAAAGAGGGGAAAAAAAAATCTTCAATTTCAAACAATAAAGAATGAAAAGGGTGAAATTACCACAGATCGAGTGTAGAGTCAGAAAATCACTAACATGTATTTTGACAATCTTTACTCTCACAAAATTGAAGACACAGATGAAATGGACAGATTTCTAGAGAGGTATAATTTACAAAAAACTGAATCAAGAAGACATAAGAAATCTCAATAACCAAATAACAGCCAATGAAATACAAAATGTAATTAAAAAAAAAAAAAACTACTGACAAATAAAAGTCCAGGTCCTGATGGATTCACCACTGAATTCTACAGGAAATTTACAGAAAATGTAATACAAATACTCCACAAACTCTTTGATAAATTGAAAGGGAAGCAATTCTCCAAAAATCATTGCTGGAAGCAAGAATTATACTGATACCAAAACCAGAGAAAGGTATAACTAAAAAAGAGACCTATAGACCAGTCTCTCTCATGGACATAGATGCAAAAATCCTCAATAAAATTCTAGTAAATAGAATACAGCAAATCATTAAGAAGATTGTGCATCATGAACAGGTAAGATTTATTCCAGGAATTCAAGGATGGTTCAACATATGTAAATCTATAAATATAATACACTATATCAATAGATCCAAAGCCAAAGACCACATGATCATTTCAATTGATAAGAAAGGCTTTTGAAAATGTCTCTTTTCCATTTTCAAAGTCCTACAGAAAATTGGAATAGACAGCCTTGACCTCAGTCTGATAAAACCCATGACAATTCAAAAGCTGACATATTTCTAAATGGGGAAAAACTGAAGAATTTTATGCTCTGACTTGGTACATGACAATGATGTGACGTCCTCCATCACTATTCCTATACAATATAGTTCTGGAGTCATTAGCTAGAGTCATTAGACAAGAGAGAGAAATAAAAGGAATAAGAATAGGTAAAGAAGAAGTTAAATGATCACTATTTGCAGATGACATGATAGTCTACTTGGAAGACCTAAAAAACACCCCCAAGATGCTATTAGAATTACTATAGAAATTCAGTAGCATAGCTGGACACAAAGTCAGTAATCAAAAGTCAATAGCATTCCTCTACACAGATAACAAACACACTGACAGGACAATTAAAGAAACAATACCTTTTACAGTAGCACCTCAGAAAATGAAATGCTTAGGAATTAACCTAATTAAAGAAGTAAAAGATCTATTCAGTGAAAACTATCCCACTCTGAAAAAGAGATCATAGAGGATTTCAGAAAACGGCAATATATTCCCTGCTCCTGGATAGGAAGAACCAACATTGTGAAGAAGGCCATAGTCCCTAAATTGTTATATAAATTTAATGCAATGTCTATCAAAATACCTTCAAGATACTTCACGGACCTAGAGAAATCATCCCTGAAATTTATTTGGAATCATAAAAAACATAGAATTATAACGACAATCCTGAGCAACAAAGATAAGGCAGGAGGTATTACAATTCCTGACTTAAAGTTATACTACAGAGCTGCCATGATAAAATCAGCATGGTATTGACAAAAAATAGACTTGAGAATCAGTGGAATAGATTAGAAGATGCAAAAGCAAATATAAACACACTCAGCTACTTTATATTCAACAAAGTGGCCAGACATGTTTACTAGAAGAAAGATAGCCTCTAACAAATGGTGCTGGAAAAACTGGATCTCTACATGCCAAAACCTTAACTCAGGTTATCACCATGCATTAACTACAGTCAAAACTGGTTAAAGATATAAATAGTAAAACAGAAACACTAAACCTCCTGGAAGAGAAGTAGGAGAAAATCTTGAAAACACCGGGTTAAGCCAAGAGTTTATGAACAAAATCAAAATGCCTGTGTAACACTTCATAAGATTAAGAAATGGTACCTCTTCTTGTTGAGAAGTTTTTGCACGTCAAAAGAAATTACCAACAGAATGAAAAAAACAATCCACAAATTTGAAAAAAAGTCTTAACTAATAAGCATTCAGTGAAAGGTCTTCTGTCTAGAATTTATAAAGAACTAAAAAAAAAAAAAAAAAAAAAATTAGGGCCCCCAAATTTAAATACCCAATTTAGTAATGGGCATCTGAGATGAACACATACTTCTCAGAGGAAGAAATAACAGAAACCAATAAATACATAAAAAAGCTCCACATCATTAGCCATCCATCAAATGCAAATTAAAACAACATTGAGATACTATCTTATCCCAGAAAGAATGGAAATCATAAAGAAATCAACCAACAAGTGTTAGAAAGGCTGTGGGGAAAAAGGAAACCTTCTACACTGTTGGTGGGAATGCAAACTGGTGCAACCATTACGGAAATCAGTGTGGAATCTCCTAAAAAACTAGGGCTGGAAATCCCATTTAATCCAGATATCCCCCTCCTGGGAATTTTCCCAGAAAAACTGAAAACATCACATCATAATGATATTTGTTTTTTTTTGTTTTTTTGTTTTTTTTGTCTTTTTGAGACAAGGTCTCGCTATGCAGTTGAGGCTGGCTTTGAGCTCACTTTTGTAGCCCAGGCTGGTCTCGAACTCGCACCAATCCTCCTGCCTCAGCCTCCCGAGTGCTGGGATTACAGGCATGAGCCACCACGCCCGGCTCATAATGATATTTGTGCACCTATGTTTATAGCAGCACAATTTGTGGTAGTCAAATGTTGGAAACAACCAAATTCCCTATCACCTGAAAAATCTATGGAAAAGATGTGGTATTTTTACACAATGGAGTATCACTAAGTGTGAATAATGATGAACTCGAAGCCTTCATACATAAGTGGATCTATCTTGAACATATACTCGTAAGTTAAATAAACTAGACTTTATGTATAAATATCATATAGTCTCCCTAGTGTAATAACACAAAAGAAGAAATAAAAATGGAAAGGTATAACATAGCTTAATGGAAATTAAGAACTTAAGGGCTAAACAATGAAGAGACAGCAAGCATAAAAGTTAGTAAATATTTGCATGTGTTAAAAATAAAGCACAAAAATTAATTGTAACTTATATTCATTGAATGTGAGACCACTCAAGAATATCAATTAAGTGAACAACAAACCCCCAAACTTAATGAAAATATGGACCTATGTTAAAAAAACATGAAGGTAGAAAGAAGACACAAGTGCAAATATGTTGCATTATCTGTTCATATACAATCCTAGAGTGAGGAACCTATCTCTGTTGTTGAGAAGGATGTGATTTTCTGGGTGATATACATCTTCTATAATTTTATCTGGATGGAAGTGCTATCATTGAAAACCACCATACAATAAAAATTGTCTCTATATTGCAATGAATAAAATATGTTACTACACCAAATGATGAAAATTTTTTTTTCTTATTTTTCTTATCCTATATGCTAAAAATTCCAGTTAGACAGAAGACTTTAAACTAAAAGACAAAAGTATAAAATTGTTGGACGATAACTGAGAAAATATTTTTATGACTTTGAGGACAGAAAATGATTTCTTCAATAACTATAATCATTTGGAGAAAATTTATAATTCTATTAAATTTAAAGAATTTAAATTTATGAAGATATGAATATAAAAATTTTCAGACATGATTAAGTGTCAAAGAACCGGTGTCAATATTTTTATCATATCTAAATATGTTTATTTCTCTTGCCCCTGCATGGCCAAAAAATGTGACTAGTCAGCTCACTCAAAAAGAAAGCTGAACAGCTAGAAAATATAGGAAAATTTTCTATAATCACAGAAATATAAATTGAAATTACCACGATATATCTTTAGATAAGAATTAATAAAATCTTTACAACTCAGGCAAATCCAAGAGTTTAGTAAAATATGGGATTATGAGAACATACCAACATTTTAGTGCTCTGAAAGATTCTAAAAAAATGAATTTACTACTGCCTAGGACATCTCAAAATATGCTTACTTGGATTCCATGTCTATTCCTGGATAAAACATACAGGCCCAATTGCAAGAGCATATATAGCCAAGAGACTTCTTTCAAGAATGATGTAACAACATTCGTAATAGTTTAAAAATGGAAAGTAAATTGTAACACACTTTTACAGCAGAAAACAAGAAACCAATAGAAACGAATAAACTGCAACAAATATGAATAATGTGAACATACTTTTGAATAGAAGCAAGAAAAATAATATATATAATGTGATTCATAGACTGAAATACTAGTAAAACAAATGAGGATGCAAGCATGGTAAAACTATATTTAGAAAATAACCAATTGACCATGATAAAATTATACTATGAAAGGGAAAGTAAGGGTAGCACGTAAAGCAATGGAAGAGTTTTAGGGTATCTGATATGTTCTATTTCTCAGTCACAGAAGTCTTCATTTCCTTTAAACTAATTCACTGAACCATCTTGTGTTATATTCAATTTTCTATACTTTGATACTCTTTAGTATAAAGAAAAATTAAAATATGTTAAAATAGGTTCAACTCAATATTCATTTATGTACTGAAAAATTTTTATTACAGATACGAACAATTCATTTTGTGTATTTTTTTATCTCACATGGAAAGAACTCTATGGAAGAGCTATCAAGGATCACATAGTGCAGGCCTCTACATATGGTTAGAAATATATAGATCTAAGCTCTTATATGTATTCAATTACCTTAGGTTTTCCCCAGCAAAACTACATGAAAATTGCAACTATAGAAAAGTCACTGTTCTAGAGACTGTTATATTTCTCCTTGAGAAAGATACTGTCCTGGTATTTCATGAAGCATCCTTTACTTAGTGATTTCTTATATGTGATTTATACATAAGGAGAGTTTATTTCTGCAGAGTATTTTCTGTATTAATGACAGGCCTAGACAATGAAATACTATGGTCACATTTTATAGTATACTTTTTATACTACTATATGTAATTTGCCCAAGGTCTTATTCTGTTTTTATACATGTCACAAATTTAAAATTAGATAGGCATTCTATAAATGTTAAATTCACTACTTCATGAAAAATTTAATAAATAAAAGATAATACCAACCAACTAGTGAACATCAGATTACTTTTTCTTCCTTTAAGTTATCCTAAGGCCCAAGTGAATATTGGCTAATACTCCCAGCAAATATGTAAGATGTGTTCAGTGCCTGTTACCCAGTCTTTTTCTGCCTCTCCCCCTTCTTCCTTTCCATTTTCCTTTAAGTTCAATATGAACTTCAATGTACTCTGATCACATTACAAACACAGCACTAATCAGTCATAAATAGCATAGGAAAAAACACATGCAGAAGTATGTCTCGGCTTACTTTACGGACACCTCTGCCAAGCTCTTCTCCATAGTTGGTTCCAAGAATTTCAAAATGGACATTGGGATTGCCTCCATTTTCTCCAAATTCTAGCTCCCCAGTCAGACCATTAACTCCACCCTAAAGGAGAGAACAGGTAAACATGCAAAAAGTTCAGAAAATGTAAAAAACAAAACAAAACAAAACAAAAAAAAAACAGAAAACATGAAAATGAGTTGTTGGAATTTCCAATGATAAATGTTTCAAGTAAGCAATTATTAATTGGTTATTTTAAAGAGCTAAATGGTGTAAGGAAGACTACAAATTCAAAGTAATTTGGAAATCACTTCATTTAATTCTATGTCTCAACCACTTCCCATACAGTCCGGGAAACTTAGGCCCAAAGAATCAAATAATTGCTCAAAATGACACCATGCCCCTGCAGAGACTAAACTCCTCAAGCAGCGTTTTGACTGCTGGCCACAGCTAGCCTAAATAACATTATTTGAAATACAAGGTGTTTTTGGGGAGCATCTAAATCTCTGCTGCAGACAAATTTTGAAACTGTAGTTTGTTGTTTTTTATTCATATTTGATTTAAAATCATATGTGGAGATCTTAAAATTCCTATTTTTAAAATGATTTGAAGTTCATTTTCCTTTATTGCAATTTTTTTTCCAAGTCACAACAATAATGCACTGCAGATCTCAAAAAGTAGTTGCTGATTTTTTTTTGTGTGTGGCAAAAAGCAACTGAAGAAACAGATATATTTAAACTGATTTAAATTGTTTTACAATGTTTAAAGTAAAGCATCAAAACAATACAAGATGCCCCACTAATATGTACAATTTTAGGCTTTTATACATCAACTAAGAAAGATAATATTGTAAATATGTACGTGTATATGCATATGTGAAAGCTAAATTAGGCTTGAAAACTGTTGTGCCTCTTAACTGGTAGTGCTAACTGTTGAGAATTGCTGGGAATTTCCAAGCCTCATCTTTCACTCAATATGACAGATGTTGATTTCCCCAACAGATGGCAATGTAGGTCATACATTTTCTTGTTTATCATTCTTTTTTCACTTTATTTATCAGCTTTCATATTATTTGGGATGTTGCAAATCAACATCACATGCTGAGTTACTTCAATGTTAAAGCCTGTCTGATTCAGAACTTTGGCCCAACGATGACATTATTTGGGACAAAAAATTATCTGGGTGTAACTTGCTTCAACCATCACATCTACAGTACTGCTGCTAAAATACATGTCGCTTGTCACAGTCCAGGAGTCCAGTTCTAGTCTCTAGCAAGCGTCACACTGTCTGTGCCCCTTACTTTATGGTATCTTCTGGACCTACACGCCATGCTGAGTTCACAGGAGAACTTGAAGAAACCTTGGTGAAGTTGTGCTTTTCTACTTTATAAAATATCAATATTTAATCTATTTCAATTTGCAATAAAATAATTAATGACATTAATCCTACTATTTTTAATCAGCTTCTTTCTTATCCAGTGTTATCGATAGCCAAATGGGTTGCATATTTGATGTTATCAAAAGATGAAGGAGGCCACACCCCCTGGACAGCACCCAGGCATCAGAACTTCCAACCTGTGGAAATCTGGCTACCTTATTTAATCACTCTGTGCCTGAAATTTAAGTAAGAAAGATAATAATACCGACCCATCAGATGATGATGGTGATGGTAGTGTAATATACAGAAGGGATAGGGGACACTGATTCCTTTTTTTTTTTTTTTTGCGGGACTGGGGTACTGATTCCTTTTTATCACTACATGTTGGCAGTACAATGCTTACACCAATCATCAGGAGATTATTTGCTATAATTATCGTAATTACCTATATTTTAGTTTCATGTTTTAGTTTTTGAGACTTTTAATGTTATAAATTATAGACCTAGTTTGTTTCACTTATAGTTTATTTGGTTTTCAAAGATTCTTTATATGGCTGAATATTTAGATGGCTGTGGAAGATGCTTTTTGCAACTTTCAACTCGTTTGTGTCGCCATGTTCACCCTTTGTGAAGACAAGAGTTAAAGAAACCTATCTAGGATCTGTTTAATCCTTTTTAGAGGATTGCTTGGGTACATAGTGGGGGTTAACTAGTCTAATGTGTCAGCTGCAAATGCAGGTAGATAGAGGAGTAACATTTACTAAACAAAAGAGTATATCTGTACACAAACTCTTTAGAAAGCTATACCAAGTTAAAAATTATGATGGTAAAAATGACTAGAACCTATGGCGTAATGGTTTGTGGCTCTCCAGTAGTGTTCTGAGGTTTTATGTTTTCTAGGATAAAAATTAACATACATGTTTCTTATTAAGAAAAGTAAACCTGCAAAACCATCTTTGAAAATGGAATATGTACATCCAGTATGGACAAGATAGAACTGGACAAGATAGACCTGGATAGTGACGTAGAATGTCGTGCTCGCTTTCCTTTGTCCGTAGTCTTCACTTGCCTGTGTCTTCAACACAGGGAACACAGCTGATGCTTTGTGTGTGTGTGTGTGTGTGGTACTAGGGATTGAACTCAGGACCTTGCACTTGCCAAGCAAGTGCTTATTCTACCAAGCTATCTCCCTGGCCCCCACACAGCTGATTCTTGCAACTAAATTCCACCCAATGTGTTAGCTAAGAACACACAAGCATCATTTAGGATTTTAAAGACTAAGCTGAGTAGAATTTATTAGCACATATCTTTAAATAGTAAACATTATAGGAACTTGGATGGCAAATGCAATTTATTCTATTGCATATAAATACAAACTACCAAAACCCAGCATTCTTTTCATAAGTGATGTGCTGTCTTCAATATACCCTAATTACATCAGAGATTTACCTCTCTGTTACAGTACTGACTTTGTAGAGAAAGGAGAAGGACTGTAAATTTAAAATACTCTCCCTGGAATTTTTTAAACATATGAATACTGGTCTGCCTTTTGCTATCTTCTTATTTCTTATTTCAAATTTTTGCTCACATGGCTACCATGGACCAGGCCTTCTTCATTTGTTAATGTTCCACCACTGAATGACTTAGTGTACTTAATCTACACAAGGTTCAAAAACCATAAATCAAGGACTTTGCATTTAGTTTGCTGCAGCCTTTGCTTCCCTTGTTTACCTTTTTGACTTTGTAATCTATCTTCCTTATGCTGTATTCCTAATGAGCTGTTGGCCGTACAATCAGTGAAATCTGACATCCTCATAGTGGGGTCAGGGATGCTTGAAAGGTTGATATTTTAAGCAAATAAGCCCTCTCAGTGAAACCCCTGGTTTTGCTACCCAGATTTAACCTCTCTGATTTCTGAGTGCTTCAGAACATTCCAGGATACTTTAGTTTTTCGTTTCTTTCATTTATCCTCACATTAACCTTGCAAACAGAGCCATAGCAAAAATGTATGCTGGTCAGATGGAAATGAATGGTCATTACCTTTGAGCATGCATCAGTGTATAGTTATCTGTTTGTAATGCAGTGCATTCTAAACAATGTAAGTTAATGAGACATTGATAGAATGAATAACATATACAAATAATTTCCAAATATCCCTAAAATTTGACAGCAAAAATTTGCTTTAAGAGTAAACACATTCAGAAATGCCAGACAAATTAGTTTGGATTTTTTTCCTATTCATTTTATATAAAATAAAATACTAGTGTATATCAAATACAGAGTACAGGGAGAAGACAAATAAGGTAAAACCCAAAGTTGGGGATAATTTATTAGAAAGGTCAGATACTACATTCCTGAAGTGCAAAAGTTTTATCTATGGATAAAGTAAATTGCAGAAAAGTGAAAAATATTTATTTTATTTCATTATGTTTGGATGGTTGAAGGACATTTTCCTGTTTAGTAAAACCTTGGATTGTGAGTAATTTGTTTTGTGAGTGTGCTACAAGATGAGAAAATATTTCTAATAAATTTTAACTTGATACACCGGCAATATTTTTCAGTGCTGTAGAAAACAATGAAAGTCACATGATCACAACTGAGCCAATAGTTCTTCTCTCCTTTGCTTTCTCCCTCTCTTTTCTTCCCGTGTCTCTGCTTCTGTCTTGTTCTTGCTCTCCCTGTCCTTCACTGAGGCATTGTGGGTGATCTCACCAAGAGGTTATGGAGATCTTGTCTGTGGAGGAGGAAGAGGAAGACGAGGAGAAAGAGGAAAAGGCCAAGGAATTCCTCACTTAAGATCAGGGAGAGGTGTCAAGTGTGGGAAACAGTGCAGGATTTTGCAGAAAAGTGCCACCCAAGGGCCCGGCAGGATGGCTCAGTAGTCTAAAGCACCTACTTAGGAAAGCTTAGGCAGCTGCAGGGACCTCGGTTCAATCCCCGGCACCACATGCTGTGCTAGCCCTGCCCTCAGGGCAGGCTGGCTGAGCCGGCCATGAAAATAAATAAGTAAACAAACAAAAGTTCTGAAACAAGAAAAAAAAAAGTGCCACCCAAACAAGGTTGTAGCAGTGTGAGTGATGAGTCAGTTCAACCATAAGGCAATACCATATTTCCTTGAAATCATCAAACTAGTACAAGTAGATTTCATTGAATAGGTTCCTTGTTGAGGCTTCATGAAAAGAGAAAGATGCCCCTGAGCCAGTGGGTAGTCACTCTGTGCACAATAGCTCTACACAACAGCCCTCCTCTCTCATGCCTTCCTCCTATCAGCCACGAGTGTTTGCAAAGGTAAGTGCACATTCATTTAGTAGATTTTTAATCCTTTATAATATCTTTATTATTTTGTATTGCAGTATAGTATTGGAATCACTTTTATATGATTATTTTGGGATTGTGGAATGGACAGTTCCACTAAAAAATCCCAACAGTGCCCATGTTGCCTTGGCAAGACACCAACCCACTGCCTGGCAGGCAGAGGGCACATAGCTCTCTTTGGGTGAGTTAATTTCTAAGTGATCCAGGGAAGTGGTTTCAAATGATGAGCTCTGACCCTGCTGCGGAGGGTCCCATCGCAGGAGCTCTCTCCACGCTTCCAGAACAGCTCAGCCTCTAACAGTTGTACTTAGTTCACACAGCTTGAAAGCTTGTTCTGCATTAAGTACTATCAACAAGTTATCTTAGTGAACACCAAATTATTTCCTAAAATTTATTTAAGTCAGTGTAAAATTGATGAAAAATTACCCCCCAAAAGCTATAGTGAAATTTATATATGGTTTATGTAATATTAACAAATGCAGTTTATTCCCAGGACTTTACAGTAGGTGTGTTTTCTCTAACCAAGTGATTTTGACAGGAAAGTAAAAACCAAACCAAAACAAAACTAATACAACAATGAAACTAATATAAACCATATAAAACTAATACAAACAATGAAAGGAATAAACATTATACAACAAAGAAACTTAAATTAGATGCCAAAATATTTGATTTTAATGGCTTAGTTGTGCAACTGATCTCAAATTATTTGACTTATTTGATGCTTAGTTATTTGAACATCAAAATTGGTTAGACTAACTTAATATCTTGCTGGTCAAAAATTTATAAATTATCGGTAAAAATAAAACTTCAAATATTAAAAATAATAAAATTAAAATTAGGTACTTTCTTCAGTAAAAGAATTTAAAGTCTCACAAGACAATACCTTCAGTATAACTGATAGTATATTACAGAAGGCATTTTTACTAAACTAAGGCAAGGTTTTATCATTAAAAACACAACATAGGAAGTAGAAGCTGATAAATTAGCCAAGAAAAAGTATTTAAAATTTTGAAATAAGAACAAGTGATTACAATAAAAGTGATAATGATTATTTTACTGTAGGGTGATATCAGTATCTGCAAGAGCAGGGAATAAGCCACGAACAAAGAAGCAACAGTCAATACTTCTAGTACTTGCTTCAAAAGCTTCTCAGTGCAACCAAAGATGTATAAAATATGAATGACACTGTTCAAATATCAATAGCATAATTTTGTGAATATAATGGAGGCAAATTCCATCCATCATAGCACGCACACACACACACACACACACACACACACACACAATAACATACACACAGCATCATGTAAAGTTTAAGAACGAGTAATAGTTGATATGAGCATGCAGAGCATGATAAATCACTCTGGAGGGCCATTCAAAGATGACACATATCATACTCAGTTTATACAGGAATTCCATACTTTTAAAATTACAAATTTTCAATTATGGCATCTATGTAAATAGCCAAAGCATGGAGTTGCAGAGACGAGCCAAACAAACACTGACAGTTAGCCTCTCCTTTTGAAAAATCAAGAAACAATGAGAATCTTATGCTATCAGTTTTCATAACTAATTGTAAAGTAGTAACCCAAGGGTATCCAAGAAAATACCACCTGCCCCTTTACTGAACATTGATACTTGTACTTCAGTTACATCATTACTTAAAAATTCACCCTCGTTTCTATGGAATGAGAATGCAACTATTCTGGAGTAGAAACTTGTTCTTGAGTTCTGTGCAGCAGCACAAGGTGGGTGAAGTCTGCGTTGTATGCCTGTAACATAAGTGTGCTGGGTTTATGTGAGCCTAATTGAGAATTTTGCCACTAGAATATCATCATTGCCATAAAGAGCCTGGCCACTTCAGTAATGTGCAACTACTCCCTTGCTCTGAAACCTTCCTCTCCCATTCTCCTTATACATCTGGACAGGCTGTGGAAAAGTGCCTTCTTACACCTTCTTGCTCCAGGCCTGTAGGAAATGGTAGCCTGCAGTCCACATGCGAAGAGATGCTCCCTCCTCTGCTTTGCCCAAGGCAGGCTGCACCCCATGGTCCTCCTCATGGTGTCTGTGTGCTTCCATCTTCCTCTCTAATTGTCTGGGTTTATAGGGTATCACCAGCTTCCTCAACTGAGTGGGATGGGCAGGACCCCTATGTGCTGATGTGATGGGAAGAAAACTTCATCCTTTGAGGTCAATTTGTATAGTGAGCAAAAAATAATAAAATTGAACACTTACTCTCATGTTGTTTTTATCATTCAAACTTAGTCTCTTTTACATAGAATTGATATATCTCTTT
Organism: Myocastor coypus; assembly: GCA_004027025.1. Taxonomy (NCBI): domain Eukaryota; kingdom Metazoa; phylum Chordata; class Mammalia; order Rodentia; family Myocastoridae; genus Myocastor; species Myocastor coypus. Next base: position 13,103 of record PVJA010002773.1, on the reverse strand, counting down.
TAAAAGTGAGATAACAGTAACTGGATAAAATATAGAAATAGATCATCAAAATAAAATTTAGTACTTATAATACTTTTTTTAAACCCAGTAATTGAACTTATAATCTCATGCTTCCCAGGTAGATGCTTAGACAAATGAGTTATATCTCTACCCCTTGTTATTGTTTTCTTATCTTTCTTTCTTTCTTTCTTTCTTTCTTTCTTTCTTTCTTTCTTTCTTTCTTTCTTTCTTTCTTCCTTCCTTCCTTCCTTCCTTTCTTTCTTTCTTTCTTTCTTTCTTTCTTTCTTTCTTTCTTTCTTCCTTTCATACTGGTGTTAGACAGTTAGACATTAGGAGGCCTAAAGGATATTGCAGGGGCCGGGGAGGACTCAGAATACATTGCCAGTTAATTAAAGAAAGTTCCAATATATAATACATTTATCATCATTCTTCAGGTCTCAGGTCCAAAGTGACCCCACCATGCATCCTAAGCACCATGACATCTTAAAGTTGTGCACCTTGCATTTCTTCCTGCTGCTTGGTCACCTAGCCATCCAACTGCCACAGCTTATAGCCTGCTCATACAGGAAGGAAAATTTATTTACTGAGCCTCCTACCTTGGTTTAGGGCATGGCTTAATCTAAAAAACTTTTTTAAAATTTTAAATTAAAATCTTACATGATCAAAGCCACCAAGAAAATGCAAGCCAGCTGAAAAAGACAGGAAGACATCCCTAAGTAACTTCCAAGTGGAAAGTTGGTAAGCTGTGATTACAGTAGTTCCTGAGACCTCAAGAGTGACTTCTGGGTGCATGGAGATGCATCCAGACTCCCATTTGGTGCAGGCGTCTGTCCTCTCACTTGCAGGTGTGACCCTCTCTGCCCACACTTCTGCATGGCCCGTGTGTCTTGACTAAATTCATTTATCAAAGGAACAGAAAACTGAGGCCCAGGAAAGCGACAGATCATTTTCTATCTGCATTGGCCCCTCACTTCCCTGTGAGAGTGAGGATTGGACCAGGGCTTTCCTACTGAGCCACATCCCCAGCTCTTTAAAAAAATGATGTTTTAAAAGTTGAGTCTCACTAAACTGCTGAATTGATCAAGCTGTGCTTGAACTTGGGATCCTTCTATCTTAGCTTCCTGAAGTACTGGGATTACAGACATAAACCATCGTGCCCAGAAGATTATAAATTTTCTAACAGCAAAATTTTATGTATTGAATTGCTACATCAGAAACAGCTGCATATTATGTTGTCATTCTATTCCTGCAAATACTCTCACAAAATATGCAAGGTCTTAAACTATTATTCTTTCTTTGTGAGAAAGCTTCAGAAGAATGAATATATTCACATTCCTGGGTCCTAGCCAAGCCAGGAATTAATAAATTGGCAGGATTAAATCATGTTCAACAACTTCCCTTGGATTCATACCTGCTGGCCCTCTGCATAGATAAAGCTGCAAGATTTTGGCAACACCTTGATTTCTATTGGACTTGCTCATTTCTCAGTTGAAAAAATGTTTCCCTGCCAATACATTCAATAAATTTAATTCGCAAGGACTTCAGTTGACATGAGCCTAAATTTTCATCGAAGTGATTCATTTAGAAAGAAGAAATAGGGGACCTAGAGAAACATTCTTGGTATCATCGATTTGAAAGACTTTTTTTTCCTCTCTATTTCCTGTTTTTCTACACTTATTTTGCCTCTAGCATTAAAATGTTCCATTTTTCTCTGACTTTTCTAAGCGCATGTATATTTCCAATGACTAGTTATTTTTCTTTTTGCTTCAGGAGAAAAATGCAAACATATGCAGAGAGGCAAAGAACATTTTAAAATGAAGAACATACACTTCCAAATGACCATCTCCTTTCTGGAAGGAGAATTTGTTTGCTCTACTAATCATTTCCTTTTAAATCCAAGAAGTCGTGCAAGACAAATGGAAGGTGTCAGCCAAGATAATATGACAAAGAGGCTCACAACCTGCAGAAGTACCTAGAGGGTACTTAAAGTACCTAGAGGGGCTGAGCTACATAAACTGCCTCCTGGGAATGGAACAGGTACTAAGCCCAAGCAGGCTGCTGCCAGGCCAGGCAGCACAGACAGTGTTGGGTGTGATTAAGCTTTCCTAACTGTTCCAGGGTGCCACAGTCACTGTTTGTAAATCATGTCTTCATTATAAGATAAACAAAAGGTCAAGACATTCAATGTCTTACCATGGTTCATCTATGTGAAGAACTACTAGGTACTGCAATTTTTTTTTTTTAGTTGATGGTATGGTTTCCCAAACAGTGAAATGTTCTGTGCTTTGCATCAGCCACAAAAAGTAATTGGTATATCTTTTACCTAAATGATAGAGCCAGGGCTATTTAAAGTATCTCAACTACCAATTTTTCACTTGCTTAACTTCTCTTGCAGGTAAATAATGGCTCTTTTTTTATACATGCTGTCACCCTCAAGCCTTTATTTTTTAAATATTTCATTTCCCCATTTTGTGCTTTCAGTTGGCAGCAGTATGAGTGAGAAAAACAGCCTTTAAGGGATTTTTCAACCAACATGGATTTACCGTATCCTCTTCACATGAAAATGAAGAACGGTTAGATGCTATTTGGTAGTTACCTTCTTGATGGTCTCTAACATGGATCGTCCTCCCTGCCAGGGCTTGGAATTCTTCCTGATGCATGACAAACTTGCCATGCTGTGCCACTTTCGGTCCTCTAGCTTCTTATGAAAGGCATTAGCAAGAAGAAGCACTGTGTCATATATGTAAAGGTTTGAAATCTGAAAAGACATTAGACAGTGACCATTAGAAACATTGACACCAGCCATCTAGAATCAGGAGAGAATCATCGGCCCAGCCGCCTCTTCTGCTCATGCCATAGCGGCTGATTTTCAGGATTATTTATTAAACAGTTTTCTTTTTTCATTTCCCAGGTAACTGAGCCATTGAGAATGAAGACTTGTCTGAATGTATGCCTCAAATGGTTTTTTTCAGCTTATTTAGGTATGAAAGAGAAGATAAAAAAGAGAAATCTCAACAGAGGCAAGGCTGTTAGTGTCAGACCATAGAAAATCACTGGCCCTATTTCTTTCTGTGGAAGTAAAGATCTACGGGCTGAAGACTGCAAGGGCATACTGAATAATACATTATCAGAATGCGTCAGATTTCTGTACTTTTGTTATTCAGATGGAGAAATATCAACCTAACCTTGCATATGACTGTCATGGGCACAAAAAAGGAAGCAGCCATCTATGTGTAGATTTGTGTGTGTGTGTGTGTGTGTGTGTGTGTGTGTGTGTGTGTGTGTGTGTATTCTGTAATGAAGAAATGAGGGAAGGCAGAACCATTCATAAATATTGCAATGATCATTATCTGTACAAAATGACACAGCCACAAATATGCATTGCAATTCATTGACATGGTGAGAACAGCGAACTGCTAACAGCCTGTGTACGTGTTTGTGTTAATTCTTTCTTCTTCCAAGTCAACCATGGCAGTTTCTTCTTTCTACACAAATTTAAGCATGCAGTGTCTCCAATTTTTCCTCAGGTCTTTGTTCTCTTACAATTAAGTCTTACTAGAAATACTGTTTGTAACATCAGTTACTTTCCAAAGGTGCTTACTTTTCAAAGAAGTTAGAATCTATTTAGAAAAAAAGAACATCAGAAGGGATCCTAGACCAGATTAAAGCTGTTAAATGTTATTACCTCTCAGAAGTAAAAACCTGGCATAAAATTAAAAATGATAAATCGGGACAGTGACAGAATTAATTTCTTCTTAAAGCCTTCAAATTCTCTCTCATTTAAATCTCTTAGATTTAACTACCTTGTTTTTGCATTTTTCTCTTAAAAAGACAAGGGAGCGTATAGACTGCCATTTGGATGTAGTTAACCAAGAAGGAAATCTATGAACTGGTATGTGCACGTCTCAGAACAGTACTAAAGTCCAGCTATGGGTGTGATGAGTCTGACATTATGCACAGCTGTCAGTAATAATTTCCTAGCCACATCTTCTGAGGGGTCTCACATGTAGAATAAATCTTCAGTCATTCACATTTAGGCATCATATGTGTATAATAACAGGAGAGAGGTTTTTGCAAAGAGCCATGGGGTACTATTGTACTTTATGTGCAAAGCAAGGTTGTTCCTTGTCAGTAGATATTAATACTGGTTATTTTCACCCCCACCCCACCCAGGTCACTGAAACAGATTAGAAGGAATAGCTTACATCTAACATGTGTGAGTTGTGAGGCTTTAAAATAGTCCATGAATCAATATTCTGGTCAAAGATTATAAAGATCTAGTCGAAAAACACAGAAGAGACATAAAGAGTCACTGCTCTGTACTCAATAACCTAGAAAAAGTCCTTCGATAGAGATTTTGAATTCTCCTAGCTCTACTGCCTCAAATTTGCTTCCTCTTATTTCCTTTCCACTTTTTTACTCCCTTTGATGGACTAGTTTAAGTGTGCAAGAGACTGGCTGGTAGCATCCTTTGATGTATCTTTCCATTTCTCCAACCAGTTAATTTCCTCCAATACTCAGTTCAAGATTAGCTGCTAGGCTCTCCTGCCTCATCCTCTCTCTTATTCTACATGACACTGAAGGGTCCTCCTTTTCTTTCCTAGTGTACTTACCCCTATCTCTACTTAGCACACATTGCTAAGGTTCATTTATTTATTTTCTTTTCAGTATTTGTCTTTCACAATAGAACGATTTCTTCCTGAATGTAGATGTGTACTGTACATCATTTTCCCTTGTACTTTTGTTTTCCTGCACTTATTTCCCTTGGACTTAGCCAATAGCCTCCACCACCTTTGACTGTGGTAAACATTCCACAAGCAAAAGCAAACAAGGGACAGAAGGAAAAAGAATCAAAGTTAAAGTCATGCGAGTTTAACAGAATTCAAGACACAAGACATCTCAAAACTTGAATTACGCTTGTACCTGAGACTTGTGTGAGACTTGTGGGAGACTTGTGGGAGAGTGTCTCTGTTGCGCAAATTTTGAGGCTAACAGTATCTATGCTCTGCTTAATGGCAACTGCCTCATTCCTCAGACATGATAAGATTTTTCAACAACTGGTTGGCTCTCCTCATTTGTCCATAGTCTAAATGTCAAGACAAGAAGTGGAGGGGATAAGGACCCACTGCCCGCATTGGTTAGGTTTCTTTCAATCAAGTGTCTATCTTCCTTTCTAGTTATCTTCTCTCTTCTCTCTCTGATCAACTACTGACCTCTTTGTCCTCTAAATTCATGAGATCCTTGGCTCCTCCCTCAGAATGATCACTAAGTGTCTCTCAGTGCTTAACAACAGTGCCTTTAATTTCTACCCAGATGTTCTATCCATCCACTTGGGCCAGGAACTGCACAAAGGCCTATTTGCTAACGTACTGTTATAGTTTTTCTAAAATCCTAAATTTCGGTGTCCCACATTTGACTCTGTATTTCTCTCTAGCTTATTGTCACTACATTTGTTTTCTAGCATCACCGAACCTCCAGTAGCCAGCATCACGATGTTTGACACCATCAGTGGCATGCTCTGAGGACCCCTCTTTCCTTCTGCTGTTCATCCTCCCATTCTCTTCCTCTGTCCTTCTGTTTTATAATGTATAAATGGAGGAGATCTGATTCGGCCAGGAGACAGTGTGTAAGATGTTTTATTTCTTGATCTTAGCAAAGTGCTTCTGACATGAGTCCAACATGATATTAAAATGGCTTAGAGAAAATCTGACTTCCCCTGTTCATGTTCTGAATTTCCCCTCAACGGCTTTGACAGCTGTCAGAGTGGGACACCTCTATGTGGACTTCGTGTAATTGAGTTTGAACTTACACTTTTATCTCTGTGAAATTTAAACTTCAGCACTTATTAGTCAGCCAATATCAACGATATGGATCTTGATTATGCAATATGACATAAGCTTTCTCTCCTAACTTTTTGTCATCTGCAAATTTGATAGGCATGTTTTAACCATTTTCATTCATTCATGGATAAACTTCAAAAATATTGGGGAAAAGGACTGAATCTTGTGATGATCACAGAGTTCCTTACATTTCAAAAGGGAAAGCTACTTTCTCTTAGTTCAATGAGAAGAAGTATTTGTACTAATAGTGTTTATTCAAGATATCAAGTCTGCATCTTGTACTCTGAACAAATACTATGAAGACAACAAGAGGCAATGTATTAATTATTGCACCTGTCCTACTAACCTGTTGTGAAACTGTCTCATTGCTATTTCTTTCATTAAAATTAATTTAAAAAGGAAATATATATATATATATATATATATATATTACTGTACTTTGAACATTCATATGGTGACAAGCTTTTCAGAGGATAAAAGCCTCTGCTATAGATTGTATCTATCAGGAAGTTCTCAAATGTACAGGATATATCACAGGCATATCCTCCTTATATCAACAATAGATTTGATTAATTCAAGTAGATAAACAAATTTTACTTGAGGGTTTGGAGAAAAATAGCTGGAAAGCTTAAGTGGCAAATGATGTGAAATATTACTTCTAATTTTGTAAAACATATATTATATAACTTTAAAAGGCAACTCTCAGGTTTTAAAACATTTTGAAATTTTCTTTCTATTTGAGCCCAGAGACTTTCCTACCTGCTACCTTTAGAGCCAAACTAACTAAATTTTTCAATGCCTTCACTGTGGGTGAGGAAGTGTATCAAACCAATGTAGAGCTCAACACGTAACACACAGCTTAACCTCCCCAGTGGAAACACCTATCAGTAAGGGCTTAACTGGGATTAGTGTATTCATAACAGGAGCACTGATTTCTAACCTAAGTATTCCAAACCATTTACTTAGTAACATACAATCTTCCTAAATATTGGTGTTTGATACAATAAATTATGAAAATCTTTTCTACTTCCTTTTGAAAATAGGGAAAAAAATTCTAACAGATATTTCTCCACTTAGAATTCTATCATTTCTGCATCAACCATACTGCTGGCCAACTAAAATCTAAAGATGATCCATTATAAGCATAACAAGAATGATGCAAAAACCTAAGCAGAATGGCTTATGTTGACGATTGTCTTGTCCTGAACCACATCTAAACCCACAGAGTCACAAAGATGAGAGACACTGCAGTGGACAGGACACTCTTATACTTAGGCTCTCTTCTAAACTGTTTCTCCCATATTTCTAAATGATGAAAAAGAATCACATCTACTGGTCAATTGATCATTGTGACAAGCTATGTATTTGATAGGACACATTTATAGCACATACAATCTTATCACCACCAACACTGGTTCTTCTAAAGCAGTGATTTACTTTTCCTTTAGTAACTTCTACTCTAACATTCCCTATTTGAAGACAATTTTTCAAAGGTGGATAAAACAGAAGTAAAAATGATTGGAATCTTTCCATTGTCTCCTCATTAGCAAACAAGCTAACATTGGTTTTTCCAGGAAGTAAATGGATGACTTTCATCTTACTGTATATTATGTAAAAACTCTGATTTCTACATGAGATAATTTCTTTATTATTTGTTTTACAATATTAGCTAATCCTGCATTTTAGATTTTCTGGAATTAAAGATACATAAAACCTGTTTTCTTTTCTTTCCAAATTTTAATTCTCTTCCCAGATATATTAAAATTAGTAACCACCCAATGACCTCTACATATATATCCTATCTGTAGGCTAGTTAATGAGATTTTATAATTTCAACAACTTTATTCCTTTTTTATGTATTTAGCACAGGGTCTACAAGGCCTACAGGGTCTAACTAACTAGATGGGACTCATAATGATCCTTCTATTCTTAGTCCAAGCACTGGGATTACTGGCACGCACCACCATGTCCAGCCTCAGTCACCCTCTCCACACACCCTGGGTGCAGGGCCAACACAGCATGCTGGGGATCAAACCCTGGCCACTGAGCTCTGCTTAAGCAGGCACTTTAGTCCGCTGAGCTATCTGGCTGGCCCTACTTCCTAATTTTCTACATCAAAATTCTATCGGACGTTTCTGCACTTCAAATTCTATAAATTCTGCATCAAACATACTGCTGAGCAGCTAAAATCTAAAGATGATCCATTAAAGCATAACAAAAAGAATGACACAAAAACCTAAGCAGAAGGGCTTACCGTGGCCATTTGTCTTGCCGTGAACTACAACCAAATCCACAAAGAGTCACACAGGTGAGAGACACTGAAGTGAATATGACAGAAAATTATGGAATAGTACCATAACGGTGTGTATCTAGTTGTTCGCCCAAAGCTTCATGCAGTCATGGGATGGGGACTTCTAGAGCTTAGTTCATGATTAAGGCTGGAATTATGGGTGTGAATACTTCTCCCAGCCTGCGATGAATAGCCTGAATGGAACTTGAGACAGACTTTCTCTCTGTTGCCGTTGTTGCTGTTACTCCTCCCTTTTGCTCTCTTGCCTTTGCTGCTCCATGAACGGCTGCCCTCTGCCAATGTGCCACTGTGCCTTGGAGCCAGCCAAGTATGGACTGTGAGTAACTGTGAGATACATAAACCTTTCCTTCCTTCATTTTGAGTGTTGGGCATTTGTCCTAGGAATAAGGGAAGAGTAACTGAGACAAGTACATCGTGAAATTCCATGATTTCAGGTCCTGAAAGTGATCTACAGAGTTTGAAACTTGGTAGGAAACAAATTTATATGGTCAATGATCTGGAGTCATACTTCTTATTATTATGTCACTAAATATGAAAATGGCTGAATGGATGTTAGTTCATTTTTTAATAATCTCAAAGGTGGCTTAGCAATAAGGAGGCTGTGGGGTTAGCTTTCAGAACAAGTAGTTCTGTCAAATACCTCATTTGCCTAGTGTCACTGGCAACGAACTTGTCATCCTTGGGTCATATTTCCAAATTATTCAAACTAAGCATCTCTAAATACAGGAATGTTTCCCAAAGTGAACACCCTGAATGATGAACTTAATAAAATATCTCATGTTTTCTGAACTTTTCAAATGGTTCATAACCTGAATCTTGGCTAATATGTCCCAGTAATTGTTTAAATGTTCATGTATACTAGAATCCTATTCCAGCCGTACCCTTATAAGCAGATTTGATTATACAGCAAACTCCCACCCTGAGAAGATACACAAATCAGTGTGTCTGGTTGATTCTTCCCTTTCCCTGTCTAAAGCTTGCCTCACTCAAGAGTGTTGGTGCAGCACTTGCTGGAAGGCCTGCTCCTGCCAACAGCCCTTTCAAGTAGACAGATAGAGATCTCCAGTGCAAAGAGAAAAAAAATCGACAGCATTTCCCTTGATAAAAAGAAATGGGTTCTGAGTATTAGAAGAACTTCTTAGAAGCAGTATGTATGGATCTGATGTTCTGTATTTCACTGTTCAGAAATTTTATTTACGTTCGAATTCTTCTTTATGCTCATGATAGGTACGTTTTCAACTCTATTGTATCTGGTTTGTATATGTCTGTAGAACGCTGTGGAGTTTTTGAATTTATATAGTTTTTCATAACTTGCTTCAAACTGGAGTTTATCTTTAAGGAGAGAATAAGCATCTCTGTTTCTTTACCAGAAAAATCAACTGGCTTTTTAGCTTTGTAATTTGGATTTTCATGTTAGGAGTATCAGTCACGAATTCTACATGGGAAATCCTATGGGCTTGCTTGCTTAGAAAAGAAATAACCTTCATTATTAAATAACTAGATATTTTTCTATGATGAGATCTAAAGGATCAAAGACACAGATTCTTCACCCTCTCTTCTATTATACTTACTATCTCAGGAGAATTGCTCAGAAATAATAACATGTATAGTTGTGAATCTCATGCAATTCAAAAAGCTCTCTTTGCATCTTCTAAACAAAGCACCAAGAAAGAAACACTCAGCTCCTTGAATATACCTCCATGTTCTGAGCAAATGGATCCTTGGGATCACACAATGTTGAAGAGATTCGGTGGTTGCCACGGAAACATCGCTGACTTGTGTTCTGGGGCAGTGGAAAGGTCTGCCGAATGATTGTCAACCTTCCAATTGACCTCCTTACAAGTTCCTGTACGTCCACATCGTTTATTTCCTATAAGATGAGAGGTAGAAGTTTAGAAATTCTTTAATACAGTAATAAACCCAAAGCCACTAATGATTTGTTACCTGGGAACAGTAAGGCGATACACCAACTGAAAACAGCACATGATCATTAAAGAAATCAATTCACTTGAGGTTGCTTTTTAGGTTTTAAATTACATGTATTAAAGCCTCAGTAATTCTTGGTGGAACAACTCATTTTTATATGATCCATTAATGGCAAATATATATATATATATATATATATATATATATATATATAGTCAAAATATTGAACAAAGTAAAAAAAAAACGTGCTGCTATAGTTTCTTTTTCATTTATTTCTTCATTAAAGGCTTCAAGTATAGTTTGAGTACAATACTTAGAAAGATATTTGCAATCTAAGATTATAAACATTCTTCTTAGCAATGAAAAACAAAGCTGTTAAGTCAGATGGGAAAAGAGAGAGTGAGAACAATTTTTATAAAAGATCACTTGGTTATTTCTTAGAATTATTGATGTAGCTCATATATTTCTCTTGTTAAGGAATAGTTTAAAAATGCTGTAAAATGACTGATTTAGTTTTGTAACTGTTCTCTAGATATAAAAGTGAAAAGTTACGTTAGTTCATAGAGACTAAGCCATGCTAGAGAAAGAAACCCAGTATCCTTTACATAAATAAATTCTAGGGCTGGCAAGACAGCTTGGCAGACTAAGTGCCTACTTAGGCAAGCATAGGTACTGGTGCTCGGTCCTAGGCACCACCTGCTGTGCCAGCCTTGGCCAATTGAGCATGCTATTCTGGCCACACCGACATGGAGTGGTGGCACTTGCTTGTAATGCAAGCATTGGGGAGGCTGAAAAAATGAGGATCACTATAACCCTGAGCTGTGTCCTGAGACCTTGCACCAAACAAACAAACAAATAGATAAATAAATAAATTTTGGCCCATGCTGACTGACTGGGCCCGCGCTCAGGTAGGACCCCCCTGCTGGCATGCACACCCCACCCCGCCAGACCCCAGAACTCCAAAATCACCCAGCCATGCTGACCAAGTCGGCCTGCACCAAGCTGCAGAAGGAAGAGGGTGAGCACAGCATCCAGACCCAGCCAGGCACATCTGATAGGATCAAGATTGGTGGGTCTGGACCCAAATTTCGATAGGTGTTAACGGCACAACTTCACCAAAGTGTGGAAGTCATACAAAATGAAAAAAGAAGCAGAAAGATGCAATCTCGGATCCTGAGCCCACCCAAAACAAATACAGGAAACACTATCATGGAAGAAAATGGGATTCATGCAGCTGAAATCTCTGAATTGGTAGCATCTGAGATCGACAAGTTCAGAAATGTATAAAGGAACTCAGATCCAAGGTAACACCTCAAGTAAAAAATGAAATGCGTGAATCAATAGAATTTTAAGTAGAATAACAACTGCAGAAAAACATAGAGCAAATCAGACCAGAAATAATCTCTGAATTCAAAAAAGATATCTCCAAATTAATAGTGTCTACAGTAGAGGAACAACTGCAGAAAGTTAGAGAAGGATATCAGAGCAGAAACAAACTCTGAAGTAGAAAAAGAAACAATAACTATAATGGAAGACTTAATATTGCTAAAGAAGACACTGATAAAAAATTAGAGGAGAATAGAAAAATGAGAATTCACTGAATGAGCAATGTAGGAAAGAAATAGATCACATGAAACAGTTTCAAAAAGATATACAAGAAGATAAAATCTCAATCACAAGCTGGCAACACCAGATGAACAAAAATGAAGATAGAACTTAGGACCTTGAAGACACCATTAAAGCTAGTGAAAAATTAAGAAAGGATCTCTTAAAAACAACTGGGATGCAGGAAAAAATAATTCAGTATCTGCAAGATGATGCACAGATGAACATCATGACATTAATAGGAATCAATGAGAAAGAGGCAGTGAATACAAAGGATATGAAAAGAATATGGGCAGAATTAATAGCAGAAAACTCCCCAAATATGAGAAAACAAGTGGACACTGAGGTAACTGAAGCATACAGAACTGCAAACAACATCAACCTGACTAAAAACACACCCAGACATATAATAGTCAAAATTCCAGAAATCCAGCAGAAGAATAATATACTAAAAGCCACTAGAGAAAAGAAACAGAACACATTTAAAGGAAAACCCATCAGAATATTGGCAGATTTCTCTTCACAAACGATGAAGTCAAGAAGAGCATGGAGCAAAGTGCTTCACGTCCTCCATGAAAACAAATTCCAGCCCATACTGCCACACTCTGCCAACTTTCTTTCAAGTATGAGAGAGAAGTGAAAAACTTCCACATCAAGGAGCAACTAAAGAATTTCAAGATGTCAAAGCCAATCCTACACACACTACTAAAAAATATTTTAGAGAGGGACCAAAATGACCCAAACTCCACAGATGAGACTGGAAAAAAAACCCACCAAATAGGGCAATCAATTAAACACAGGAGAAAAAGGAGTAAACAGTAATAAGTAAAAGACATGTCAAAAATTAAGTCAACACATTTCAATTGTAACCATCAATGTAAATGGACTCAATTTTCCAACTAAAAGAAATAGACTAGCAGAAAGGATAAGGGAGCAAAATCCAACAATGTACTGTATACAGAAACACACTTAACTCATAAAGAGAACCGTAAACTAAAAGATAAAGGATAGAAAACAGTACTACATGCCCCAGAACCTCAATAAAAAGCAGGAGTAGCAATCTTGTTTGCAGACAGTCTAAACTTCAAACCAAGATTAATCAAACGAAATCAAGAAAGCTACTTCACATTAGTGAGGGGGAAAAAATTCAAGACGAAGAAGTAACACTCATAAATATACATGCACGCAATGCAGGAGCACCAAGTTATATAAGACAAATCTTAGCTGGGCGTGGTAGCTCACGCCTGTAATCCCAGCACTTGGGAGGCTGAGGCAGGAGGATTGGTGCGAGTTCGAGACCAGCCTGGGCTACAAAAGTGAGCGCAGGACCAGCCTCAACTGCATAGCGAGACCCTGTCTCAAAAAGACAAAAAAAAAAAAAAAAAAAAAAAAAAAAAAAAAAAAAAAAAAAAAAAAAAAAA
>PVJA010002772.1:60919-102615 GCA_004027025.1 Myocastor coypus | reverse complement strand
GAGACTCCAAGGTGGTTCTTCTACAGAGGTTCCTGACTCTTGTGTTGGGGCTCTGGCTGCTAGCTTTTGTGAATCCTGGGGGATGTGGTCTGTAGGTGGAGGTGGAGCTTTGGGATTGAGTAGTCCTGGTAGGCTCGTGTACCGGAACGGTTGCCAAACGGGCTATTTGATGGGTTCAGTGCTGGAGCATGGGCTGGAGTGGTTCAAAAAAAAAAGGGGGGGGGGCGGGGCGGGGAAAGGGAAGGCAGGCCAAGGATCCTGACCCAGCTGGCGCGCGGGCTCAGCTCCCAGCGGTGGGGTTTGGGCTGGGCTGGGACAGGAAGTTAGTCGCGGGAACGCAGAGGCGGGGCATAGGGGCGCAGGGGCTTACCCGCGGCGGGTGCCTAATTGATGTATCTTAAGGCCAGACAATTGTGGAGCAAAACGGCCTTGATATTCAACTTATTAGGTACTTTAGTCATTCTATTGATTATTATAAAACATTGAAGTTTGATTTCACTAGCTTGATTTTAAATTTATAGCCGGGCGTGGTGGCGTACGCCTGTAATCCCAGCACTTGGGAGGCGGAGGCAGGAGGATCGGTGCGAGTTCGAGACCAGCCTGGGCTACAGAAGTGAGCTCAAGGCCAGCCTCAACTGCATAGTGAGACCCTGTCTCAAAAAGACAAAAAAAAAAAAAAAAAAAAAATTTATACTGTGAGTTTTTAAATGCATATCATGTCCTTTGAAAAAATATTTATAAATGTATGTATATACTCAAATGTTTTGATATTTTGTATAATTTTTTATCGTTTATGGTTAAAGACTGGCTGTCAGCCTAGGCCAATTTTTGATGTTCTTGTTTTGATTTTCATTATGGAGTAAATATTACAGCAGTGGTTCTCAACCTTTCTAATGCCGCGACCCCGCAATACAGTTTCTCATGTTGCAGTGACCCCAAACCAAAAAACGATTTTGGTGGCTACTTCAAAACTGTAATTTTCCTACAGTTATGATTCAGAATGTAAATACCTGATATGCATTATGTATTCTCATTGCTACAAATCAAACATAATTTAAACATAGCTATGGACTGTGGAGCGTCCCCCTTCTCTGGCCCCTTAGGCCCTGGACGGGTGATGCAATCACGTCTGCGCATGCGCGCAGGGGTTCGGTTTGGAACGCGCATCCTGAATAGCGCTGCTGCAGATGGTAGCGCGACTGCTCGGCGGCTACAGCTGAGCACAAATATATATTTTGGTCGTTCGACCCCTGCAGGGGTCGCGACCCACAGGGTTGAGAACTGCTATATTACAGGATCATAAAATTCTGGCATGTTATTCTTAGGACTCTTCAATTTTGATTGTGTCAAACCACATGATTTTTACGTCTATCTCTTACACTCCTAATAATATATGCCTTCACATATTAAACAAAATTTGATTAAAATATTCTCCAGGAATTATGAAATCATCATTTTTCTTTTGTCATTCTGACAATTTTTTGCTTCGTGAACTTTAAAGGAAGATATATCTCGATGGAGATATAGTGTCACGCTGATGAGATGGCTGACTACTTTATATTTATTTGACTTTGTGTTTTATAACTACATCTTTGTGGTGCGTAAGGCTCACCTCCCTCGTGTGGGGTTGGTGCCAGTGCCTGAATGCCCCTCGTGCCCTAGCGTGTCCTTCCTGTCCCTTCCCCGGGCTCCTTCTTTGTCTTGATCTTCCCATCAGAGAGAGAGAGAGAGAGAGAGAGAGAGAGAGAGAGAGAGAGAGAGAGAGAGAGAGAGACACAGACAGACACAGACAGACAGAGACAGACAGAGACAGACAGAGACAGACAGAGACAGACAGAGACAGAGAGAGAGCACTCTCCCTGTGCCTCGCATCTGTTTCTCTATTTTGCTCTTTCTTTCTTTCTTTCTTTCTTTCTTTCTTTCTTTATAATTTGAGATTCCTAGGTAAGAGAAACCATGTGGTATTCCAATGCATGTCTGATTTGTGTCACTTAACATTATGGTCCCCAGGTGCAGCCATGGTGAAGTTCTTTGTTTCCTAACTTCGAATGAAGATTTTGCGCTGTTTCATTTGATGAGCTATTGATGTTATTACGTAATCTTTTCTAACAAAATACCACCTATATCCCTTAGTCATCCATGTTTCAGTTGTTTGTCATTATATCTTACATTCTCTATTTTTAATATTTTAGTCTATACTGCATATGATTTTCTGAACACATATCAATTTATTTCCACATTTTTATTTGATATCACTTTTCATTTTTACTTTTAAATAGATCCTTTATTATTTTTCATTTATTGCCTTTCTTCAGTTGATTTCCTGTGGCTTTATTTTGTTTAGTTTTCTACAATCCACCTGCTTTGACTGCCTTATTTTCTATCATTAAATGTTTCACATTCAGATGTCCATTTAAAAAGAACAAATTTAACACTCTTTTCACTTCAGCAATTGAAGGGCCAGAAATATTTAGATTTCTTCATCTCTCTGGTCTATGATATTTTGTCTGTTTATGGATATTATACCTTGATTTTTTAATACTAAGATCAATAGGCAATCATGTTTAATATTCTTATCAGTGTCATTTGGATCAATGATTATTTAGATGTAGAAAAATGTTTCCAGATTTCTACATGATTTTCATCTCTTAGATATTACTTTTTGTGACAACAATTTCCTTTTTCCTGAAGCATATCTATATCTATATCTACATATATATATATGTATATATATATATAGAGAGAGATTGCTAAATACATACTAAATGTTAAACAATATGCCATTTTAAAATGTTCTAACTTGATTTATTCTATGTATCTCATTTCATTTATAGAGTCTTAAAATCCTAGATCATTGAATATTTCCTCTTGGCATGTTGAAGATTCTCTACTTCCTATTTAAAATACGTTATTTTTATTTTTACGATTATAAAAGAGAAATTGCCTGAAAGTTCATAACAAGCAGACTGACAGAGTTCTAAAGTTTTGTCCTTCTGAAAGTTGCCAAATCCTAGCCCCCTCACTTGAAAATGTAACCTGGTTTGCGACTAGGTTCTTGCTGATGACCAGAGGACATTAGGGTGCAATTTTATCAAGTATGACTGTATCGTTATGAAAAAGAGAAATTTGGTCAAAGAGATACAAATCTGTAGATGGAAGATATGTGAGGATGCAGGGAGAATTCTTAGTGAGCTAAGGAACAGCTGAAGTTACCAAGAGCTAGAAGAAAAGATTCTCTGGAAGGCTTTTTCTCACGTCTCTCAGAAAGAACCTCTCCTCCGCATAATTTTAGACATCTGGCCACTGGAACTGAGAAGCAATTCATTTTTGTTGATTAAGCCACACTGTGTGTGATACCCGTTAGGGCGGCCCCCAGGACACTTAAGATGGTCAGTGCATTCCATCAGTAGAAATGAAATCCTGGAGAAGTTAGGTTCTTGGTCGAACACATCCAGCATTGAGTAGCTGGTTGGTGGAAACACATAGTCACAGATTTGAATTCTGTCGACTGCTGCCAGAGGCTTGCTTACACCCCTTCGCATCATGATAGCGCTTCATTCTTTGTGAAACAGGCAAAGCAAGAAACCGGGGACACAGCAACATGCCGGAATTGTCAATGTTTCCCATCATAGTGAAGGGCCATTTTATTCCTTGTTCTTATGGTTTATACTAGCCAGGTATCCTGGGAGGACCATGAGAAGGCCAGAGGCTTACAGGAAGTTCACGGAAAGCTGCTTTTTAAAACTCAGGGTTACTCTTAAGGCTGACTTATGATGCCTGAAATTCTGTTTCCAGCTGGGTGTAGAGACCCACTCCTATAATCCCAGAGCTGATGCAAGAGCATCTCTGCCGGTTGCAGGCAACCCTGCTCACAAAGTGAGTTCAAGGCCAGCCTGAGTTGCGGAGTGAAACCCCGTCTCAGAACAAAACACTATGCTTTGGGGTACATTTGTCAAAGAAACCCTAAGTGCTCCATGCAGGCATTTTGCACAATACTGTATGGATTAAAAATTTAAAAACTTGACGTAGTGTCCAAATGATATTTCCAAAAATATGCCAACTATGATTTTCGTTTTGAGACAGTATCTTACTGCGTTGTCAAGGTTCGCCTAGAATGCTTTTTGTGCAGGGAATCGACTCGCTACTTCCAGCTTGCCACGCAGGTGCTGCTTGCTTAACTAGATCACTGGCCCCACCAATTAGGAAATTTTGAAAAACTGAAAATTTAGGGGCCAGTGAGAGAGCTCAGCGGTCTACAGCGCCTTCTTAGGCAAGCTTAGGTAGGTGCAGGGGACCATGGTTGGATCCCAGATCCCCGGCCCCACAAGTTGTGCCAACCTGGCCCTCGGGGCAGGCTGAGCTGGCCGGAAAAGAAAGAACTTACAAACTGAAAATTTAGTAAATATCATTAGATACTAGAAAACCACAATTAAACTATAACATACATGAGTGATTTCTTTAAAATGAGGAAAGATGAAGGAAAGTATTTTCTAATGTTTTAATAGTGACTGCGTTGTGCTCATTTTTCAATTACATAACCTAGCCTTAGTTAGGCTTTAGAGAAAGCCTGCGGACTTCAGTGATAAACAGTAGTGTGGTTTTTTGTTTGGTTTGTTTTGCTAATCAATACTTAGGTTTTTTTGTTTCTTTTCATTTATGTAATTGTAATGATACTTAAGCAATTGGAAATTTCATTTGATATTAGAATTGGACATGTGTAGGTGGTTGTGCCCTTGAAAATGCTTCCACAAAAGTATCTTTAAATACCAATAGTAAAATAAATAAATAAAATTAAAAATAAAAATAAATAAAACAATGAGTGGTAACAGGGTCAAGTTGGAAGAGCAGTACCCCTGGCGTTAGTCCATGGAGAGTGTGAACGAATGAGGCCAAAGAAGAAAACAAGGGAGAGCAGGCCGGACCGAGGACAGTCAGCGCGAGCCCAGGAGGCCAGCTTTCATGAGAAAACAGCGGGTGATCACAGTACGCCGCTGCTCTCTCTACAGACGCCGCTGTGCAGTGCTACCTGTTCCATTGTGCCCACCACAGCTCAGCAGGAATAGTTTGCCGCCACTGACGAAGGGGCTTTGCTGGGCTGGCGTCTGCCTTCTTGCCATCCCTGCCAGCTTCCTGTCACTATCCTGGTGGCTTTGAATTAGCATCCCTGACCTCCAAACAGTCTGATTTCCCCAAGGTGCTTGAACACAGCTAGTTGGCCTGGTAGGCTGGCAGCCATGTGGTGTACATTGCCCCTCTTTAGCTACTGCTCCTAAGCGCACCTACCGCACTGATTTGCTGGGTGGCCAGATGTTCCCTGGAATGTGAATGTGTTCACACAAAAATTAAAGCAAAAACAATTAAAAAGGATTTCAAAATTGTGATGAACTATATCCTATAAGTTGTTAAACATAATGAAGGAGTTTCTCATAGTCAGCTTACAGTATTACACAAACCCACTTTTGCAAATAAATGTTAAAATAATATTAATGATACCATCATAGAAGCATAAATGTAGATTATTGAAATTTATATTACAAAATGTACAATGTAAAAGTGTAAGGAAACATAACAAGCAAAAGAATAGTCATGTTAAAAGTATGTGTTTATCATAAAATGTCACCCCCAAAGCATTCTAGACATTAGGGATAGTTAGAAAAGACAACTTATAGGTACCATCTATTAGGTTAACTATGTAAACTTCTGCTGAAAATATGGTTTCAGTAGGAGAGGTCCTTTGTGTATAGGAAAACTTCATTTGGGCCAATTAAAAATGACAGCAGAGAAAATTCTGAGAGGGCTCTAAAAGTAGCACGTGCATAGGAATTGCACTCTCCAATTGAAATTTTAGGGGTACAATATTATTTTCAGTAGTTGCATCTCCCTTCAGCAATTTGTCTAATGTCCTGAAGTTATGACATCATCAGTTCTCTCCTGAGGAAGTTGTAGATTGATGCAAAGCTCAGTCGTTGAATTAGAAAGCAGTGTCTCTAAGGTCCTTCAATGCCTATTTTAGTTGATTAGTTTCAACACAGCCCTGTGCCAAACTCAGAGTATTAATCTTATCTCTAGATAGAAGTAGTGAGCTGGTCTTTCGGGAGGCACAAATTCAGATGGCAGCCAAGCCTTTTTGTATAATTAATTATCTGCTGTGATTCTCCAAAGTGATACACAGGCTTAACATTTATAGCAACAAAATTTATGGGTAGAAAAATTAAGCTGTATCATTAAGATAAAGATGATCCTTAAAGTAAAGCTATGACTATGGTCTTTATTACATGGCCATGTAATCCGTTAGATAATTCATGCACATTAGAGTTTACATGCAACTGCATGTCACACAATTTTAGTTATCAACAACTTATTTTGAAGACTGAGTTAAGGATTGTATCACACTAACAAGGATAGCAAATGTCTCAGGTTCTGTTTTGGAACTGGAGACACATTCAGTACAAATTTGCTATGCAATGCGAATTGCCAGATGGTGCACAAAGTTGACTGTGGATGGCCTTTCGCCCTTTCCGTTCTCCGCAAGAAAATCAGGTGGGAAGCGAGGCAGCCGTTTGTAGCGGAGACAAATTCAGAGGCATAAAACCTGAGAGTAAAGGCTTAGAAAATGCCTCCCAGCTAAAGCCACTCATCAGAATCATGAGGAGTCATTATTAATAATACAAAATAATTGTTCTCAGATTAAAATATGTATTCTCTTTTGATACTTTATGTCTAGGATTTTAAATCACATACTGTTATATTTTCTCCTCCCAGGATGAAATCGGCAGCAAAAAATAAGAAAAATAAATCCTCATGTTAGTGATTTTTCTATGATCCTACAGTTGGTAAATACACCATGTGCTTCAATAAATGTAGGAATGAGCAGCACTGAAGATATTCATAAAAAATAAAATTAGAGCTCAGAAGATTTTTCAGCGGCATATGTGTTTTCCTGGCAAGCACAAGGTCATGAGTTCAATCCCCAGTACAAATAAATAAATAAAAAAATAGCAATAAAATTAGACCTCAATTTAAAAATTTGGCTAATTACTACAGTTAATATTGGTTCATATGAGACAATTCAAGAACATATATGTGACTTTTTATAGCATGCATGTGTTTGCACACACCATGCCTTTGAGGTGAATAAATTCATGCCATAATAGGAAATTTCAAGGATCAAGCACATCAGAGCTCAACTAAACTTTATAACAAAAATCTTTCACTAAAATACTGAATCCATTCATGATCATTGAAAGAGAGAGATTTGGCCTAACAGCTATATCAGGGAATGCTTTATTATATCAGTGGTAGAATGTTAATCCACAATAAGAAGACCAGCATTTTCCAACATCAGTCATTTGATTACAACCAATCTTTCTGCCATTTATTTATTTATTCTATCTATATATCTATTTATTTATTTTGTATTTTAGGGAAGGGTCTACAGGGCATTCTGGGCCTCTGTATGAGATGGGACTCTTAGTGATCCACCTGCTTACAGCCTCCCAAGAGCTGGGATTAGAGGCGCGCGCCACCATGCCCAGTCTGCTGAGCTATTTGGTCAGCCTATGTGTCCTTTTGATCAGTATATTTTATGGGAAGAACCTCGAGAAATAGTTATAGGTTTACACTGGCTCAAAAATGAAAACTCCTCATTGACCATAATTAAATGAATTATTTGTATTGGTAATTTTTAATTTCACAGAAAAAATAATAAACTGGAATAAGCACACTCTTTAAGCTGCAGGCCACATTGAGAGAAAAGGAATTATTCAAGTAATATACTAAGATGTACTTCTCCAGAGCCTTCACTTCTCTTACTAAAAGTAACTTAGTGGAGAAAGGGGAAAATTGAAGATAGAATAAAGTAAGAGTAAATCATGGCAGAATGGTGAGTCCGTTCCTGGAGGGCAGTTGTAGAGCACTTTCCATTGAAACAGTCTTAAATGTCATTAGTTACGTGAAGTTTTAAAGCAAAAGATAACAGCCTGGCTCGCACAAGCAAACCCTCGCCAGCATGCGATGTGTGCTGAAGTGTGGATAAAGAACGAAGACACGAGCACCACGCCGGCCTCCAGCCTCCTCTGGTTCTGACCACTGACAACCGTCTCCCCTGCACTCTGCCTTTCTTTTACTTCAGGGTTCTTCTTCGCATTGAATTACCATTAGTAGATTTGTAAAATGTATTTTACTACAGGGTCTCACTATGTAGATCAGACTGCCATGATTCTCCTGTTTTCAGCCTCCCAAGCACTGGGATTATGGGTGCGTGCTACCATGCCTGGTCTCTCTCAGTTACCATCTCAGCGTGCCACGGGGATGGGGCCGGCAGGGCAGACCGGGGAATGAATGCTGTCCCTGCCTCTGCCTAAGCAGGCGCTTTAATCCGCTGAGCTATCTGGCTGGCCCTGTTAGTAGATTTTTTCCCTGTGGAATGTTAAGAAGGAATTAAGTAGACATATATGTATGTACACATATATGTATATGTATGTGTATATGTATGAATTAAATACACATCCAAGGAAATGGTGAATATAAAAAGCAAAGTAAAACAAAGTGTATGTGACAGTGCTTTTCGTAGAGAGAACAATATAAAATATTGATGGGTTTATACATAAATGAAAATGTTTAATATCAATAATAGTTTAAACATTCATAATTTAAACATACAAGATTAGCTTTTTTTTTTTATTTTTGCTTACTGTCTTAGGGTTTTTTTTTTTTTTTACAACTTATTGTCTGTGCCTTGGTGCGTCCCACTGTTATCCTACCGTTCCTTCTTTGATGTTCTGATTGCTGCGTTTTCCTATTGTCAGGCTCTCCTTCTTTCTGGCAACCCTTAAGACTGTTACTCAAGGAGGCTGCATGATAGCTCACCGACCTACCTGATACTTGCTCTGTCAGGTGCTCTAGTGGTCAGGTTTTCATTTGTTATTTATACCTGAAATTAATGTGCGTTTCTGAGCATGATAGATTTGTTGATTTCTTGCATAATCTAACATTTTGCTTTTTCCCTTTTAAGAACAAGTTATTAAAGGCATGAAAGTTCTTATAATTCTAAAATGGTGTTGCTCATCATTCTTTTCTGCCTTTTATTCAGCATAATGATTTGTTCCTGTAACAAGTGCTATCCAGTGTTAAACATTCATTAGTTATCATCAGTGAAGGCTTGCCTATTCTTTGTTTATCTTTGACATGTCCTTAGTTTTTGCTTATTTATCATCTAGTGTAATGATGAGATTTACTTTTATTTAGTTTATCCTTTAAGTAGAAAGTTAACTTGTTTATATTTATTAGGATCACAATTATATTTGCATGCAATATTTTTTATTTTGTGTATATCTTCCGTATTAATTTTAACTTTCATCACATTTTTGTATCTTAAATTTTAAAAATCGGTTTTCCTTTTCTATTTTTAGTAGTAAACAAGCAAATTTAGTGGACCTGGTAATATTCAGGTCTACATAAATCATTGTCATTCTCTTTTTCCAAGCAGATGGAACTTGAAAATTTTCAAAAATTGAATTATCCTCTTTCATCTCGTTGACTCTCATCCCGGCCGTTTGCTGTTTGCCTTATCCTTCAGTTACAGTTTTGTCATTTCACAGAGACATTTTAGGACTTAGCTATGTGTCCTTCTTCCACTCTGTGTTTCTCTTTGCGTTCCAAGCTTCCCTTCTCCCCTCATTTTCTACCTTGCAGGGGAAAGATCAGGTTTGCTCAGGTATGGATCTGTTGGTATTTACTTTTAAATTTTTGAATTTCTTAGAACTTCTTTTTTATTGGTCTCCTTGTGTTTAAGTGAATGTTAAACATGTATATCTGGTCATCTGCACAACTTGAAGATGACGTCATGTCACATGGCCTCCATTGCTGAATGCCTCTTATTCTGCGTTGTGAAATCGCATATCTATCATTTCTAATGCTGTTTTCCTCTGTCGCTCTATTGGTTTAGTCTTTTATGACTACTTGTGTTTTTCTCTGGAAAAAAATGAAATACCAAAAATAAGAGTGCACACTCTTTTTGCTGTGCACCCGCGTTCCTATCTTTGCTTTTTGCTAGTGCACTGCTCAGCTTCCTCCTCTGTGTTCATTTTATTACTATTTTGATAAGAAGAAACTTTACATCTTATAGTGTGTGAGGATTTTTACATGAGATTTATTTATTATCAATGCAGGATTCGAGGGAGAGAATGAACGTTGCCGTGTGAAGCTCTTTGTAGCATGTATTAGAAATGGAAATGGGACTCCAAACTCACCTAGGCTGGCGGAAGGTCCCAGAGCACTGATAAAACCTCTGGTCAGATCGCTTTCGCAGAAACAGTACTTTCAGCTGTCATTTCTTAACAGTTCTTTAGTAGTTTATGCTTGTCAAACTATCAAGTTCAATTGAACTCAATTCAAATTTTCTACCACTCCCTTATGCCAAAGACCAAATATAACAGTATGTCTCACAACCAAAAACAGTGTCTTTTAATGATTATTGTTTGAGTCAGAATTTGCAAAGGATAGCTGGGCGTGGTGGCGCACGCCTGTAATCCCAGCACTCGGGAGGCTGAGGCAGGAGGATTGGTGCGAGTTCGAGACCAGCCTGGGCTACAAAAGTGAGCTCAGGACCAGCCTGAACTGCATAGTGAGACCCTGTCTCAAAAAGACAAAAAAAAAAAAAAAAAAAAAAAAAAATTAAAAAAAAAAAAAAAAAAAAAAAAAAAAAAAAAAAAGAATTTGCAAAGGAATAGATTTAGTATAGAACATATAATTGATAGGTTAATTTTCTAACATTTACTCAAAAAATTAACTACAGGAGAGTGCAAGATATCCATCTGTCCAGCCCCAAGAGGTCCAGACTCCATTATAGGTCTGGGTCCCACAGCAATGTCGTGCATGTGTCCAGCTGGAGGCCAAGAGCCCATGACAGTCTCATGCAAGTCTCTATCAAGCTTCTGCACTAAGGAGGCCCGAAAGTCAGTGGTGGAAGGTGGAAACTCTGACTAGCAAGGTGCAGGTTCTTTCCTGGAAAGCCAAGGGATCTGCACTGGATCTAAGAAGCACCACTCAAAGTAAGAACTAGAGATCTCTCAAAAAGAGCCCTAGCCATCCTCAGTGACAGCAAGGACCTGAGCTCCTCCAGTACCGAAAACAGCCAGGTTCATATCAGGAAAACCAGGTGACAGATTTCCAGATAATCAACAGCACACCACTTTTCCTTCTAGTTCTTCTTTTGTGCTGTTGGCAAGGATCCTGACGTGGGCCCTCCACACCCCAAACTACACTGATTTAGTTGAACTGGGCTTTACAAGTTGACTATTAGTTAATTTATCACAAATATTCAACTGCTTGTTGAAGTATGTCATATAAAAGATATCATTTAATTTCTGCAATCTTCATAGATCTGTTTTACACAGAAGCATAAACAGCTTCAGGTTACACAACAGAAAGAGACTGGCCAGCAAGTAAGTCCAAGAGATGTCAAAACCCAGTTCTTAGTAAATATACATAATGCTTATATTTATGTATTTATCTAATGATATTGCATATGTTTACTGTGAAAGGTCTTCTATAACATTGTCACATAAACAATGGATATTGTTTCTATCTGATGTGAGAAATGCTGCTAATATTCACAATGATTTGATTATATTATAAAAGACCACTCTAATAAACTGCAGAATAAAGTAATAAATATAAAAAACATGAATCTCTAACATATATGTAAAGATAGTGTTTATAGCTTTAATATAAGCCATGACTCTTCTCTGAAGTAGAAAGGTAGGGACCTAAAGCCTATCTTGTGTTGTTCTTTGTAAAAGAAAGGGAAGGCAACATATTTTAAGAAAAAACTTAATTTGTGATAATAAGAAGGACTCCTTGATTCATGCCAACATATTATAACATTTTTATACATTTTAGAAAACTGTAAGATGGGTTTCATTTCTTTTCCTAAGGCACTTGTTCATTTCCTTTCAGCTTTTCTTAACTTTTAGAGCAATCCCTATATTTATTATTTTGCTCTAACCTACTAGCAGAAGTTTGTCACACCTCCATAGGCTCAGATTTTCAAAGATAAATGAATAAAATTCTGGAAAAATAAAAACAAGAAAACAATACTTAGATATTGTTTTCATTGCAGCTCAATACAATAAATAAATTAGTGACTCTCTCTTAAAGTTATGTAATGGGTTCTTTCATGTTGCAGGGCATAGAATTTTGGGAATTCAGATGAAAATATGTGTCTAAACTAGATGCCAGAGAAACTTCTTTATATTGCTGACCTACAAACTGTCATGTCTCGGTATGGCCACTTGAGGGAACTCTTTCATTTTGTGTGCGGCAATCCTGAAGCAGTAACAAGTTAAGATTCCTGGCAAGGAATAAAGAAATATTTCTTTTCAAACAAAATTTAACAGGATTCATTGTTTGTCATATTCAATACGCCATACATTATAATTCTTTGTAGGATGTTAACAATTCAACACACAGGAAAAATGGAATAAAATTATATTTTTGTAAGATTTTTTTGTTCTCATCTTGTCTCAGGAAATTCATAAAGTAAATGAATACTTGTATTCTAAATAGTTGAACAGTCACATGTAATTTCATTATCCTTTATAATCAAGTTAAAATAAAATTATAGTGTTTTAAATGTTAATTGTCTATGTATATCTCATGAGAAAATTTTGCTAGAAACTTTCCCATGATCTGTGGGGTTAGAGTGAATTAGCTATGGGTAGGACCTAGCAATTATTATAATTGGTGAAGATATTTTGTTGTGTTTTTGGTGAAAATATTTTGGAAAGAGAGCTTAAGTGGGAAGATAAATTTCTAATAAAATGAAATAGAAATGTGAACAATAACTATTTAAATTGAAGGAACAAAGTCATACACTTCCATTCAACATAGTGATACTATAGATTTTTAAAAGGACAACAAATTTATTATCAATCACCTATTTATGACTTTCTTACTTGTACTTCTGAATTTTGTCACAAAATAGCAGTAATCAGGCCAGTGAGATAGCTCACTGGACTATGTACCTGCCTAGGCAAGCACTGGGACTGGGATTTGAGCCCTGGTATCACAGGCCACAGTGGCCGTGCCCCTGGCCATGCTGGGCTGGCCACAGAGATCAGGCATGCTGGCCCATGCCTGTAATCCTAGCAATGGGGAGGCTGAAAAGAGGAGAATCTTTAAGAGTCCAAGCTGCATGGTGAGACTCTATACCAAACAATTAGATAGATAGATACATGCATACATACATGCATGCATACATACATACGTACATGCATCCATCCATACATACATACACAAACAAAATAAGAATAGTCGTAAGTGTCTGTGAGGCTCATATGATTTGTGGTCTATAACTACACATTTGTAAACTCTTAAAGCATCGTGTAAGTAACATGTTGGGCATCGCTACAGCGATGCAGTGATGCAAGAAGTGTATGTCATATCAGAGAGAAGGCTATCTTGTCGGCAGTCTTTAATAATTCTGTGTGTTAAGGTCTTTTCTACCTAGAATGCTCTGCAAATCTTGGCTCTTGTTTGCAGGATTAGCAAATAAATATGCCTCCTTGGGTCTAGCATTTCTTCTAAGTGATCTCTAACACTTCAGAGACATCTGTACCTAAGCTCAAGATTGCCAAATCCTTTCTTCAGGTTCACATTGCCACATGAAGTCCACTAACATATTAGATATTTTACCAGTAATCCGGTCACTTTCTTTCATTGTGTCCTAAACTGACCTCACAATGCTTGTTCTACAAAACGTGCATTTACTTGAATTATTTTTTTCTTTCTTTTTTTTTTTTTTCAAATACATGGCCATGAAGAACTTGCCTTGACCTTCCTGTTACCATCATACCATAGTAGTAACAGAATCAGCTAGAATTTTGAAGGAGTTAGACACTCAAGATGAAGCTAGGACCTAACGTTGATAAACATTGCCTTCATTAATTTTGACTCTATTATGTACTGTTTGATATATTATTTTTGTTTTCATAATGCCATTTATTACTGAGCTACCAAGGTATTGAAAATGTGCCTTTATTTTCAGATAGTTTTAGAATTACTAAGGCTGTACTAATTCTATTATATATCCTTTAGAGAGCAATTTTCAAGTAGTATTAATGTTTTCTAAAATGTACTCTTGCTCTTCTTGAATTATTTAACTGAAGAAATTTGCTTTAACTGGAAAGCTATGAAAGAGCATCTTACCTTTAATAAAAGCCATAATATAAAATATACTCATTCTAGAAAAAATATTATTGATTTCTGATTTCTGTAGTGCTCTGATAGCACTTTAATTCACAGGTGAAAATGTGACACAAAAATGTGACCGTCATTACTTTCATGTGGCCTGGGAAAGAGAACCGGTATAAACCAAAGCAGTATTTGGACTTTTTTTGTAATTTATGTTATTGTGAAATTTATTTTGTGACATTTAAATTGTGACAAAGAAATATGAGGGAGAAGGTGATGGTCACAGAGGCTTATGATTTTTGGCTTAAAAAGTTCTTTGTAAGGAGAGTTTCTGGAAATACCTGAGCAAGATAGTGCATCAAGAGATCTTGGGGATCTCAGGGCTCTCCAACTATTCTCTAAGGCTGTTTGATAAAAGGGTTATTATAAAGAAGAGATAGCTGAGCATTCAACCAAGATAAGCAAATGTGGATCACGAGCGCAAAGAAACATCATCGATGTGAGTCTAGCTTCTAAATGTCTATGGACATATGATTTATGACTCTCGACCTTCATTTGATCAACATTTTCATCAGGGGCACATTTATAATTTCATTGAGTGTAAAGAAATCTACATACTTATGCTTTATTAATTTTTTAATAAAAGCATAGGTTAAGTTTGGTAATAAGCTCATCAATCTATAGCTAGGTCTGACCTAAGCAAAGAATACAAGCACAAGTATTACTATTAACAATGAGAATACCAAATCTTGCACCTTGCATTTTTAAAATCTCCATTAAAACTTGTAGCAGACAGGATCTCTCCATTGTTTTCAGTATCTTTGATATTAAAATACTTGCCATAGAGTAGATGTGTGATGCTCAATATCTAATCAATAAGCTACATCCCAGCTAGGAAGACTAGGCTGCACTGAGACAGAAAGTGTTTCTCCCTGACTCAGATCAGGAGCTATGCACAAGTCCTCTTGCTATCCCGTTTCTAATTATCATGAACCATCATGTGCATGAAAATTAACAGCAAATAAAACTCATCCTTTTGTGATGATAGATTTCTGCTCCTGAAAACGAAACTAATGATTGTCTTAGAAAGTTCTCAAGCAAGGCTTCTGG
Organism: Myocastor coypus; assembly: GCA_004027025.1. Taxonomy (NCBI): domain Eukaryota; kingdom Metazoa; phylum Chordata; class Mammalia; order Rodentia; family Myocastoridae; genus Myocastor; species Myocastor coypus. Next base: position 87,312 of record PVJA010002772.1, on the reverse strand, counting down.
AGAGAAAGCCAGAGAGGGTTTGAATTCATTTCATTAGCAAGGATTTACTGGTAAGCTCTGGGATACCATTTAAATTTGAACTTGATGTGAACTACAAATAATTTGAAATGCACTTAAAAGTTTTTGGATGTGTATGTGAAATTCAAGTTTAAGTAGGGACCTTCTACTTTTATTTGCGAGCTCTGATAATTCCATTTTAGAAATATTTTCTACAGATCAGAGCAAGGTGCTCTTTTGGGAAACTTCAAACAGTCTGCTTTCACAAATTCATCAATCAAAGCCAAGGATCTAGGACAATAAATGAGTGGGACTGAAAGTTTCAGACAGGTGAAGAATTTAGGTAAAATATCATTGGAAATATTTTGAGGCAACAAGAAATGATGCCATATTTAGATTGTTGAATATTAGCTGTCATTATCATTTAGATAAAATATAGTGAATTTGAAAATTAATCATGCCTTAGATGTGAAAACTTTCAATCATAGTGTGGTAAGCCATGTGTGAGATGGAGTGCATGCTATAGAATTAAGTCGTGTTCAAGTATGTACTGATAAAGCAAATATATGGCAAGATAATACTGCAGGAATTTAAACTGGGTCCTCCTCTCTGAGAATCTGTAGGCTCAGAAAAATCCCTGGAAGGCTGCAGACACGGATAATTACAGAAGGTGGGGTTGCTTTTAGACTTACATAATATTTTAGCAAACATATGAGAGGAAAGTAAAAAGTAACAGAACAGCTCTAAACTACATGCGAAAGACATCAGAAGGTACCAGGACTGAGGGGCTCAGGGCCATAGGGCTTGCTAATGAATTGTAAAGGAACTTGCTAGTGAAGAAGGAAAGCTGTTAAACAGACTTTCAGATCTCCAAAGAAAGAGCACACAAGTGTATGGGAAATGTTCAGGAAAAGGCGATACAGTAAAATTACAAAGTGTTGAACCACTGTAGATATAATATTACAGTCATGTCAATTTCAGAAAGAAGTACTTTAAGGCGATTAGATTTTCCCCATTTTTATTGGTGCATATTTGCGATATATGATAAATCCATTCATTATGGATCATATGTATTTATATAAATATATATTCATAATTTAAAATTTTCACATAGGAGAAACCATGCAATATCTAATGTTCTGTGTCTAATTTGTTTCACTTAGTATTATGTTATCAAGGTACATCTTTTGTTGCCAATAGCTCAAATTCATTTTTCTTTGTGGCTGAGAAATATTGTAAGTATTATAGTAGAGTTATGCTCGATATTTTTAAGAAAATGGGAAAAAAGAAACAAGGAGAGAAAGATAAAGATGAGATATATGTGTATCAAATGTCACTAGTAAGTCATAAGTGTAGAATGTCTCTCTGAGGTTTTCTTGTTTCCTTTGAGACAGTGTCTGTCTCTGTAGTCTATGGGCCTCAAATTTATGATCATCCTTTCTCCGCCTCCCGAATGCTGAGATTATAGGCATGCAGCGCTTTAAAACATCATGAAATAGAGGAGACTGTGGAAGGGGAAAGAGGAGAGGGGGAGGGGAGCAAGGAGGGAGAGAGACAGTGACACAGAGAGGGACAGAGAGGGACAGAGAGAGAGGGAGTGGGAGAAAGTGAGAAAGAAGAGGAAGAGGAATTAAAAGAGGAGGAAGAAGTAAAATCTATTATTTTTATTTGCTTTATATTTTCATTTTGTATTTTAGGGAAGGGTCTACAGGGTGCTCAGGGTCTCACAACTAGACTGGACTCATAATGATCTGCTTGTTTACAGCCTCCCAAGAGCTGGGGTTACAGGCGTGCCCCATCATGCCCAGTCTCAGTTGCTGGCTCAGCATGCCCCCGGGGGCAGTGCTGGCACAGCAGGCCTTGGAGCGAATCCCTGGGCCCTGTGCGTGCTTGCAGGCACTTTAAGCAGACAAGCTATTTGGGCAGCCCTATATTTTCATTTTCAGTGGAATAGAAATACTATTTATTTATTTATTTATTTATTTAATTTTTACCACAGGGCACACGAGGTGAGTTTTCTAATCTCGTCTGTGGCAGGATGACTTGGTCTGCCCTGTCTTAGTCATGGCACTCATCACTGTCCAGGATATGTCGTCCATTCATCATCTCTTGCTGTGAATGTGGAGAAAGCCACAGGGAGCCTCGTCAACTTCCCGACACCTCGGCTTTCCCTCTGTGTCCCATCCGTGCTAGCTTTTAGCACACATTCAGCCCCCAGATGTTTTCCACTGGGCAGCCTGCTGGGCCACTGGGGATAGTACTCAGTAGGTATCAGTGAACATGCTACTTTTACGTTTATGTCTGTTCTGATGCAAAGAACCCAGAATTGGTACTCAGAATCATGCCATTTCGTTGCTCTTGCTCCCACGGGGCAGTAATGTGGCTGGCCCTGCTCGGACATCTCGGCTGTGCGTGCCACGCCAGACTTGCTAGCTTTCTACCTGCAAGTGGTGTTCGGGGTGCTGGCTGTTGCCTGGAGACTGGGACTGTCCCCCATGGGACTACTTATCCATCTCCATCCTCCTGTCTCTGTCTGTCCCTTCTAACACAAAATCTCGGATTGTTTTTATTTATTTTTTTTCTTTCATTTTCCTTTTAATTATTTTTGATGAAAATAAATAGCAGTGAGATAGTTTCACAACAGGTTAGTGGGACAATTACAATAATTAACACATTTCATATTGTTGTCTTCATAGTAGTCATTCAGAGTACAAGATGCAGACATGATCTTTTTTTTGTTTCAATTTTTTTATTGTTTAAATTTAACAATGGTTATATTACATATTTTCATCATCAGATCAGTTTAGATTAATACATATAGGTATATAAGATTGATCAAACAATTAAACATTAACCTTTCTAAATCCACATTACTTTTTTTTTTTCCTTTCCCCTTTTTTTCTTTGAAAGTTGACATATTGCATATTGTCCTCACAATCATTCTATAGAGTGCAGTGTGTGGGCATGACCCGCCTCCCTATTGATGTTGCATAGAAAAAAGAAAGAAAGAAAGAAAGAAAAAAAGAAAGAATATACTACTCTTTGGACTAAGAGGAAGCAGATACATACACAGTCAAAGGTTTTGCAATTACAGTGGGCCACCAGTGAAGCTTGTGATGTTAGAGGCTGTTGAATCTAAGCCTCCTAAAGCTCATCTCACCAATCTAGCTCTGCGTTTCATGCATTGTAATTAAGGATTTTTTTTTTTTTTTTCTTGCTGGGTGGATTGTTTTTATATGGAGCTAGGTCTTAAGAAGGACAGTAGAACCTGCGAGACCCAGGCTAGAAGTCCCAAGTAGAATGTCTGTCGCTGTCTGTTCCAAGCCAACAACCTGGGTGGCACCGACTCCAGAGATGAAGTATTGAACTTCACGACTTGGTGGGAGGGCCTGCGCAGGCGACAAAGCGGCCTGCGTAGGTAGATTGGCGGGAAGGGTCTCTCATTGTCCCACGGTGCTCTGAGTGGTGTGTAACGGCCTTTGAAAGGCACAGCTGGGCCTGATAGCCTTCTGCAGAAAGGTAGAAGTACAAATTTCATATTTTTCTCCAAGTTGTTTCCTGGAAAACAAATAGGTATCAGCTTGCTTGTGATTACAGTGTCAGGCTGAAGAAAAAACAGTTGTACGACAGTGTAAAGGAAGGAAACTACTGAAAAAGAAAGAAAAACTGGAGTGGGCAAAAGAAGAATGGAAATAAAATATGTACACAGCCAAGGCAGCCAAGATACTTGCACCACTAATTTCTATGAGCTAGGTGAAAGGAGCAGTTACTGCTTCTGTTGTTTGATCAGTTTTGGGTGCCTGCACCCCGCAATCAGAGCAACTCCTTAGAAGATAACAACATACAATATAACGACTATCGCTGATTTCCTGTCATCTTGTTTTTAAATTCTGTATCATTTCCATCGTTCTTTTTTATTCTCTTTAAAATTGGAAGAAGCCTAACAAAGAAGCAGTTTGGCATTTCAAAATCCCACAAGTAGCATTCCAGAGAACTCACTTTTTTCTTTATTATCTTCCTGTCCTTTTGAGATAACAAAGTCACTCACAGTGATTTTATACGATGAGATAGTGAGTGTGCTATAGACATTTGCAGACAGTATACTGGCGACTGAAAGAACAAGAGTGAAACTCCCTTGTTTCTCTTTGGAATGATATTAAATAATCGATAACTGTTATCAGTACTGTTCATTAGAAACTTTTGGATTAAGAGGAATGCTTGTTTGTCAGCTAAATTGTATAAGTCAGGTTTCTAATTTGCCATATTATTATTTTGCTTATCTACTTGAATCCATATTTTTGTGATATGTCATAAACATGCTTACAGAGCTCTCTATTTCTTCCAATGGCATGCAGAGAAAAGTGAGAATTTCTTTTCATGACCTTTACAGGCCTGACTCCTTTGCACCTTCTCAGTAGCAAGGATTCTGCTTTTGTCGCAGGCAGACATCAAAGAAATATTGCAGGATGGGTAATCCCAATATGATTATAAGAAATCAATTTAATTGGAAACTTGAATCAGTATTAGAGACTGCCTGTGTTCACCTTAAAGATGCGCTAGGATCACTTTTGTCTTCTATGCCATAAGCCAACCAGGAGACTGTTTAAGAATAAGGAGAACAGAAAAGAAAAAGAACAAGAGAAAATCATTTTTCCTTTCATAAGTCTGTTAAGATGTCATGTTTGATGTGCTCGCATCTCAGGGCATGTATCAGATAAGTGCAATTAAATTAAAAAATGTTGAACCCATAGCCATCTTGTGCAGAGCACATTTCAGGAAAATTTACCTTCATATGCCATGCAATTCCTGTATGCTTTTGCAGGCCTGTGCTCACTATAGATCGATTAAAAATGACAATGTTTATTGAAATGTTTATTTGCTCTGATGAGTTATTTGTAAGGCTCACAGTAATAGCATATTTTTGATGTCGGTCTCTTGCACTCTCTTACACAGATATAGCTGTTCCTTTCCAATAGCCTCAAATCTGCACATTGTTGTAACAGCTTTACAAAGGATTGCTTTCTTCAAAGTCATAATTATCTCCCTCTGCTTTCAATTTAAATGTGTAAAGTTAGATTCAGGATAGTTAATTCTGGCTCTCAAAAAATTAGTCAATCGATATTCTTAGCATGGGTTTAGTATTACACCTTGCTGTCTTCAGTGTAGTTACTTAGTTCACAGATATCAGCATATATAGTTATTCAGGCTGAGAATTCTGCCAATTCACTGCTAGTTTCAAAAACCTGTTGGAGATTCTAGCACCATTGCCTTAACCATCTTGTGTGTATAAATGCATGGTTTTGCCCCTGCTATGTTTCCTAACTTTTCTTCTTGCTCTCTCTTCATTGTTTAATCCTTAAGTTCTCATCTTCCATTTAAATGTATTATACCTTTCTATTTTTATTTCTTCATTGAGTTCTTATACTAGGGTGACTATATTATATTTATATATGTGGATCTGGTTTATTTCACTTATGAATATATCAAGTTGCACCCACTTATATATGAAGGCTTCCAGTTTATAATTAAATTTTTTTTTTTTTTTGTCTTTTTGAGACAGGGTCTCCCTATGCAGTTCAGGCTGGCATTGAGCTCACTTTTGTAGGCCAGGCTGGTCTTGAGCTCACACTGATTTTCCTGCCTCAGCCTCCCAAGTGTTGGGATTATAGGCATGAGCCACTATGCCTGGTAAGTTTATCATTCTTTATAGCAGAGTAATACTCCATTGTATAATAACATCACCTTTTTCATCCAGGTGATGGGCATTTTGGCTGTTTCCAAGATCTGACTGTCACAAATTGTGCTGCTATAAACATAGGTGCACAAATATCACTAAGATATGTTTTCAGCTCTTTTGGGAAAATTTCCAGTAGGGGGATAGCTGGATTAAATGGGATTTCCAGTCCTAGTTTTTTATGGAGTCTCTACATCGATTTACATAATGGTTCTATAGGAATTAAAGTTTAGAATATCAACAATTGAATGGAAAACACCTGTTTCATGTTATATCTGAGGTGTTTGGTATTCAGAAAGATAGTGATGTTAAGCTCAAGTGCCTATGTTATAGATAATGATATCACTAAGCTTCTTTTCTGGAGGGATAAAAACATGTGCTTGCATACCAAAAAATTAGAGAAAAAGAATGGCTACAAGGGTAGCCAATATTTTGGCCCTGACCCTTCAAGGTCAGTGAGGAATCAGGACATAAGAGAACCTGTACTGTTATAGCGTATAACTCAGTGGTGTCCCACATTTCCTGTTCAGGATTATGGGGCCCCAGAGGAAAGGGATTGACAATGTATAGAGTGCCTAAGGAGAGTCATCCAGAGACAAAACATTCTCTCAGGCTTTCACAGAGAGCAAACTAGTCAAGCAATGGCTGTGACTCATCCAGATGGCTGACACTGACAAAAGATCTGCAAAACACTGTACGTGATTTCAGGGTAAATCCTGAGGGTATTTGACTAAACTTGTCAGATACAAAAGTTACATTTTTTTGTTATGTAGGTCTTGCTTTATCTTGGTCTTATCCATTCATCTAACCACAAGGTATAAAAAGGAAAGCCATATTAATATGCCGGATTGTAAGAGACTCAAGTCAACAGCCTCTGATATTGCCAGATGAGGTGACAACCCGCTACTACTATGGACTGTTGGACTATATATACAGCTACTTTCCATTTGTTCAATGAAAGATTTGTACTAATAGTATCTAGACAAGATATCACTTCTGCATCTTGTACTCTGAACAACTGCTACAAAGAAACAATATGCAATGTATTAATTATTGTATCTGTCCTCCTAACCTGTAGTGAAACTGCCTCATTGCTATTTCTTTCTCACTAATGTTAACTAAAAAGAATAGAAACAAATCAGTGAATAATTGTTTCTCAAACAACATTTATTTTTAATAATGAATCACAAAAATTAATAAAAATAGTAAAAAGAAAATATGAATGATCCAGAATTTCACTAACAATATGACATAAATTCAATAATCATTGTTATATTGCATATTGTTGCTTTAAAATTAGTTATTCAGAGTATCGCATATAAACATACATATAAAATTGGTGAAAAAATTAAAAAGAAGAAAATGTTTAAGCATCCACTGTTCCTTTGGATGCTCCAGTACAATTCACCAAACTGTCTTGTGTGTGTACATATGTGTGTCTTTCCTGAAACTACACATTCGTCTGAGTTTAGATACGTGCAGTAAGATCTTGTATGGCTGGAGGTTAGTGAGATATTAGTTCACATTCTAAGTACATGACTTTGTAGCCAATTGTTTTGGGGAATTCTTTCTATTTAGGTCTATTCTCCTATCTATACATATCATTGAACCTATAAACCTCTGCTCACCCAGAAAGTTCAGGCAAACCTTACTTCCTCTTCTTTCCTTTCGTCTAGATATTTAATCATGACAAATTTAATCAGACTTTCTTCACATTGTAGTTATTTATTTAGAAAAGTCAGTTATTTTGCCATTGCCTGAGCTGTGTTCTGACTCATACGCCTTTTTTCTTATTCAGATTTTCTCTTGCCTCCAGGTAATACGTGCTAACATGTCTTTATTATCTCCCAATATGCCTCTGAAGCTAAACCTTAGTGTAAGTCCTGTATATTGAAAAACTCAGAATTACTAACTCATCTCTATCATCTTTATTTGCCTCTGTTGCCTGCAATGATTTCAGTAGAAAAGGTGCCAACGGCCCACGCACACTGGCACGTTGCTGCGCGTGCATTACTTACTCACGCCCCTTTATGCAGCATCCACACACGTGTAATTTTTCCACGTGAACTTGTTCTAGTTACTGAGTTTACACTTAAAGGTAATAGGCTTTTTTCTTATCCTCCTGGAGCCTATGCTCAAACTGAGCTAAAAGTATTACACTAAACAAATGGATGATTATAAGTTTAATTTAAATAAACACAAAAATGAAATGAGAATCCAGAATAAAATCCTTTCACTGTTCTGGGACAATGAGTGATGAAATGCAGTTTAAGCTGAGATCTTAAAAGTGAGTACTGCGGAAGTTCCTGGGTTCTGACCCTGACCTCACCCTGGAGACTCTGGAGAGACCTGATAGGCCGCGCCCTGCTCCACCAGCCCTGGCTGGGGTTCCTGAGCCCCAGCTGCCTGGGTTCACTCTGAAGACACAAGGATACCTGGCGGGCCTCGCCCCCATCCTGAGTCCAAGTCACCAACTGTACCCAGCCTTTGAAAGACCAGTTTCGAAGTTGAAACTATTCAAAATAGTGTGAATTCTAAATCTCATGACACCTATACAACTGCCTTTTACTATGAATAGTGGATGGATGATTTTTTTCTGAGTGTCTATTAAAAACCCTTTGTTTTGTTTTGTTATGATGGGACCTGAAGGGCTGGCCAAATAGCTCAGTGGATTAGAGCACCTGAAAGCAGGTGCAGGTGCAGGTGCAGGTGCAGGTGCAGGTGCAGGTGCAGGTGCAGGTGCAGGTGCAGGTGCAAGGGTTTGATTCCCCAGGCCAGTGATGTCTGCCCCACCCCTGGGGCACGCTGAGAAGGCAATTAAGTCTGGGCGTGGTGGCACGTGCCTGTAATCCCAGCTCTTGGGAGGCTGTAAACAGGCAGATCACTATGAGTCCAGTCTAGTAGGGAGACCCTGAACACCCTGTAGACCCTTCCCTAAAATGCAAAATATAAAATACGATGCAATGCAATACAATACAATACAGCACAACACAACACAACACATTACAAATAATGGGACCTGAACTTAAGCTCTTCGCAATCACCTATGCTCTATTCTTTTCCTTATTTTTATTTTGAGGTAAGGTCTCCTGGGTTACTAAATGGTCTGCTCTGGACCTACCTTAAATCCTCCTGCCTCAGCTTGTAAGAGCACTGGAATTACAGTCAGGCACCATCATACAAAGCCTAATGCTAGTTTTTATTTCTTAGACTTCCGACCAAATAGAGGAAGTTACAGGTCACAGCTCCCAGATGTATTCGAAACTCTTTTTCTAGTTCAGTCTAATTGCAGAAGTCTGTCTTCCCATCTCTGTGCTCCATTTCTTTTTTATGGTGAATATTTTACTTTCATCTTAGAAAATGTATATGTATTTTCTAAAACTTAAAATTTCTGTGAAATCCTGATAAATATATTTTTATATAATTTTAGAGATATTTGAAGCTTTTGGGATTTTATGTCTTATGTTTTAAATACCACAAAAGCATCATTATGCCTTGATAAAATATGAATTAAAATGTCTATATTTATTATAGCTTTACCTAGCTTGGTCTTAAAAATTATGAGGTCATTCTCCTGAAATGTGCTCCATTATTGCTTCTGACCTTCTCAATGGATTTCACAATGCTGGTAAGAAAGCAAACACATTGCCGCTCACTGACATCAGAGCACCTGCAAGTTTTTGATGTGTTCATGTAGTATCCATCTGAGTTCTGAGCTGTACTCACTATGAATGTGTGTGTGTGTGTGTGTGTGTGTCTGTGGGTGTGTGAGACAGAGACAGAGAGAGACATAGAAAAATGATTAAAAAGCAAAAACAAGAATAAATTAGACGAGCCTATATTATGGTGACACTTTGGAAGCTCTAGGAAGATCACTCATATGCAGCAGTTGATGGAAGCCTTCCCAAGCTTGACTTACCCTTGATGCCACCGCATGCACTCAGCCCTAGAGCTTTCTAAAGGACTCAAGGCAAAGTAAATATAAAATCATTTTGTGTCTTTGAAGAAGTTGAGTATTATATCCAAAAACCAAACTGGAGAAATGACAGGACGTTGATTCGTACGGCAGTGTGACTTTAAAGACACGAAATGAGCAAAAGCCTTGGCTTTCAATACCTGGTACGCAGGTGCGGACAAGGACGCTAGTCAAAGTTGTCTTTTCCACAGAAACAGCTGCGCGCAGGTGTGCAGAGGTGAGCATGAATCTCCGAGATTAAAATAGAAGCTGAACTGAAAGGCAGCGCTAGCACTGAAAATTTATCCATTTTAAGAATACGTTTCATGGAAGAAATACTTGAATGCGGCCCTTCGTATGTGCAGTTATTCACATCTGTGTAGACGTTCTTCATTTGACTTTCACAAAATTTGGCTATTCCACCATCCCATTTTTGCCTCTAATAAACAAGTTCTGACACTTGGGAATGAAAAGCGATGACTTTTCCACGTATCTCACCGGAGTGCTTTGACTTTTATGAGATTATCAAAATGTTAAACAAAAGAGGGTTCAATTGCTTGGATAATTCTAGTCTTTCTTTTCTGTGTGATAGTACAGGGTCTCCAGGGTCTCACTACATAGATCAGACTCGCAGTGATCCGCCTGTGTTCAGCCTCCCAAGAGCTGGGATGACAGGTGCGCACCACCATGCCCAGTCTCAATCCCGAGCTCAGTGTGCCTGGGGCTGGGGGCGGTGGGACTGGCGGGGTGGGTGGAGTGCGGCGTGGCCTGCCTTACCTTAGTTATGTATTTAATACCAGGAATTGAAGCCAGGACCTTGCTCCTACCCTTGAACTGTGTTTTCTTTGGCTGACTCGGACCACCATCAGGGCGGCTCTGGTGCAGCCTGTGGAGCTGGGATTGAACTGTGGCCCCCTGAGCCAGACTGGGTTTGCCCAAGCAGGTGCTGTAAACAATTGAAATGACCCACAAGCCCCATCGCGTCTTTCGAATTTATCTGAGAAACCACAGGGCCGTAGCTGGGCGCCCGTTGTGAAGGGCTCTGGAGTCTAAGAAAAGGGACACTTGTTCTAGCAATGAGAGAAAAGTTAACAAAGACACCTCCACTTAAAAAGCTTTGTTTCCGGTCATTGGAGACTGGATCCAGAGCCTCCAGAATGAGTTTTTGAGAGCAGAGTTTGCAAGCTGTGCGGGTTAGGCTTGGCTTTGTGCGCATCACTTCTGAGCCTCCAGGGCCACTAGGCTGCTCAGGTGCAGCCCCTCGCCCAGCCACCGCACAGGCCCTCCCGTGTCACCGCGTGAGACAGGGAGAGCCTATCGGGAGCAGCTGGCCTTGTTTCTGGATGGAAGGAAGCAGCACTGGCCGAGCACCGTCAGAACTCTCTTTGATTCATAGAACTTCCAGGCACATTCCCGGGTGTATGTGTAATGGAAATGTGCTGGCGGTACCGCCACTGTGGTGGCCACTTCTATGACGATGGTGGGTCGCTCGAATCGTTGGCAGGGGCGTTTCTGCTAAGCTTTATTGCTATGTTATGGGAGTTAAAAGTGAACCAGGGAGACAAATGTGCACCCTAGAGGCATGCATTTGAAGAAGTGGGTAGAGCTCCAGTAGAGAACTGCATACAACGCTCTGAAATTAGGAGAAATATAATGACTTAGACAGAGGCGGAGCGGACATAGAAAGCTCCACCTTGCGGGAGGGAGCGCCTCTCTTGGCCTGCGTTCCCAGGCAAGCTGGCGCTGAGGTAGTTGCCTTTAAGCTGTGACCTTAAAAAAAAACAAAGCGGGGTCAGGAAGTGTTCTGGGCAGGAATGAACAGAATGTGCGAAATGTTTTCAGTTTAAAAATTCCTGGGGGGGCTGTTGGAAAATTGATACAGGCCAAGTGGGAGGTGGAGCGGTCGTAGGAGCGCGTCAGACAGGCGGATTTCCTACCCAAAACAACGTCGGAGGCTGTAAATGCTATAGAAAATTCGCTAGTTAATTAATTCTACCTTGAGAGAGCATGTTCTTATTTTATTTTATTTTCTTTACTCACTCATTTTTATGGCCGGCTCAGCCCACACAGAGGGCAGGGCTGGCGCAGCATGTGGTGCCGGGGATCGAACCGCAGTCCCTAAAGCCGCCCAAGCTTTCCCAAGCAGGCGCTTTAGACCACTGAGCCATCCCGCCGGCCCGAGCATGGTTTTGTTTTCATCAAACCCTATTTGCATAAACTCCAGCTCCATCTGACTTCAGTTAGGAGAACTGGCCATCTACTGCCCTCTGGTGGCGCCCGGCGGTATTACATGTGTTGGGCTTTCGAAACCCTTGCGCATCTGTTTGAGCGAATCTGGTTCTTCGTCTCTACCTGCTCCCTGAGTCAAGCCCTGGAAAACTCAGGTCTGAGCATCTCTTTGCCATTTCTGTGCTGCTTTGTTGCATCTTCCCGTTCCACCGGGCAAGGGCCATGAACCGTCAGCTAGCCCCAGCTGTAGTGGCCTCACCAGCCTGGGCAGCTCAGGAAGGCCCTGGAGCCAGCCCCAGGCCTGGGCAACCAGAAGAAGGGCCACCTCGGGGCGAGTGTGGAGACGCAGCTGGAGGGAAAGGGACATTCCGTTTCATGTTCTTATTTTATAAACATGGAATATCCAAATAAACAACCTTATGGACTTTTTTTCTTATTTTTTTGTCTCTATCTCCAAATTTCTAATTTTGTCCAAGTACATGACTAATTTCTCTGTCAAAACAACAAATGGTGCACATACCTCATTGATAACTATTTTATGATTCGCTGTTTCATGCCTTAAGTTGTCTGGATGAGTTTCCCAGGCAACACTGTGGAAGGAGGGTCAAGGGTTCCGTGCTCAGTACCTGGCTCTGCCCTGCAGCCTCCTTTCCAGGCTCTTCTCCTTCCTTCCTAAGTCTCAGGCATTAGACTTCTTCTGATTTCATTAGAAGAAATTTTATTTATTTATTTGTTTATTTTTGACAAGCTATTCTCGGCTTGCTTTGAGGTGGCCGGCTGAATCTCATGCCCCACTTTTCTCGGTGCTCACTTAGATGCCAGATTGTTTCTCGGCGAGGCTCCGGGCCGCCTGCACCCCAGGTTCGGCTAGCCCTTGATTCATTTGTGCCAGCCTCACTCTGACGGGTGCCTTCTAACCACTTGACCATCCGGTGCCACCCACGACGTGGCTGCGTTTCAGAGCGCAAGGCTCTGGTTGCTAGAAACACTGAGCTACACCTGGCCTATTACTTCCCTGGGACTACAATCCCAACTTCACTGTAGCCCATGCATTGCAAATGTCTGATTGAGAGAAATATTTGTAGAGGAGCAATACGGATTGGAGGGAGTGTAGCCGTCCATTTTGGCCACCTAACGCGAAATCTGCTTCAGGATTAAGGGCGACTGTCACACCTGCCTCGCTGGGCCGTCTTGTGTTTGGCTCGGGAAGATTGCTCCTGACAGAGCAGCACTTTCCCCGCCGTGATAAAATGCTCTCTGCGAGGGCCCACGCCTCCTCCGCCCTCGCCCTGGCGCTTGCCCGATGGGCTCTTCTGCACTACATGCAGCCGTGCTGCCGGTTAATCCACGCCCTCGCTTAACTGCGTAAAACTCTGTCAAAGCATGAATTTGGGAGGCACCAGCTTGGCACCGTCTCGATATTCGGTTTTATTTTCCAAAGTTTCTCTCCAAAGATTTGAAATATTTTATCTCTCACTAAGTTGCATGCACATGTAAGTGATTTAAATGCATTTAAGAGCGAAGTGATTTATAAATATAACTGTGGGATTTCTAGTGATGCTGTGATTGTTTATAAAATTTAATTTGTGGCTGAACACTTGGAATATAAACGAGATATCTGTGTGCATGCGTGCAAGAGTGTGTGTGTGTGTGCGTGTGTGTGTGTGCGTGCGCGCACGCGTGCCGGTGTGTCAGCTGACCAGCAGAACCCAAGATCAGGGCGGGCAGGCAGGCGTCAGTCAGAACAGGAGCTTCCTTAGGAGAGTGTGGCCAGAGGGCTTCCAGCCACAGGTCTGATGCTCTTTTTAGGGTTTTATTTTCACTTTAGTTTATCTTATTCTACTTTATTTTACATTTTGCAGTACTAGGGATTGAACTCAGGACCTTGTGCTTGCCAGGCAGACAGGTTATACTGAGCTAAATCCCCAGCCCCTAGAGTTTTATTTTTGTTAGTGCATTTGCAGAGCGCAATGCTTATGCTAATTATGGAAAACTGACACATGTGCATCATATAAAATAATTAAAAAATTATGACTCAAGAGTTAAAGCAGCATTCCATATTACATGAATTTTAAAAGCCATGCTAATCTTATTTTGCAGCAGCCAAAAAACTAAATTTATAAGTTATTGAGGTATTGCTATTCTTCACAAAAATATTGCTAGAGGAAAATAAGAGAAAACTGAAAAGAGACATTTGTTTCATGCTTGCCACATAGAGCTTTTCCATCTGGAAGTTGATGGCCCCAGGAAGTGGAGGTGCCCAGGGTCCGGCACTGCTTCGGGCCTGTATGTCTGGTCTTCGCGATCACCTGATGTAATCACTCCGGACCTATGAACAGTTAGCAGTTTCGGGTGATTTAAATACAGTTAACTTCACATAAACAGACTTTAGTGATATTTTCATGTTTGAGTGGTTGAGTAGTGAAGCCTTAAATTTTCTCTGAAAATGAGAGACAGGACAGGGAGACAGCTCAGCAGCATAAGCGCCTGGCTGGCAGGTCCAAGGTCCTGAGTTCAAGCCCTGGTACCAAAAAGAAGCACAACAAAAACTGCGAGAGCCACTATGCCTCTACATGATATACACAGGGCAAACCTGTGCATCCTTAAGCCTCTGTGAGCCCAATAACTTCATCTACAGTTTACAACATAACGAAAGCAAGAAAATGCTGGGCTTTTTCAATAGGATTAGTCTGACAAGGGATACTGGATACTATGGAAGCAAAAACGCCAAGGGACTACTTTTCATAATTATGGCTAAACCATTGTTGTCAGCTGTTTATCAAATTGGCCCTCAACATGGCGGATTTGTCACTTAGCAACTCTTGAATAATAATGCTGCTTAAAATTTATTGAATGGGCACTTGATGCTGAGTATTGTATAAGGAGCTATTGTAGATAGCACGTGTGGACTCACATAATATTGTAAGGAGATCAGTACCACAGTTTCGTGAATGAAGTCTCGGTAACTTAGCTGTATTCCCGTTGAGAAGCAAAACTTTTTAATACTGAGGAAAATGGTGGCATTTCTTTGGCTGTATGTATGCTTTCTCTAGAAAATATTAGGTTTTTTGTGAAGTTCTGTCTTCTGTGGGTTCTTGAGGCAATCCTAATGGAAAATTGAAATCTTAGGCAAACAGTCAAAATTGCACTTGTATGTGTTTGATTTGAAAATTGTGAATCTCCATGCAATGAAAAAGAGAAAAATTCCCTGACTGGAACTTACGTTTATATTTTACTGTGGGCAACACATAGTATTAAATCAGAACAATGACAGTAGCTTCGTATGCATTTTATAAATTCAAAAGCAATAAATACCTAGTCACTTTTTAAGTATTGTATAGCATTTTGAACATGGGTTCTGTTGATGAGAGTGTTTTGAAAGACAAGCAGAGTTAGAAGTTTGCAGATGCTCGCACGCTATGAACCAGCGAGTTCCACTTCCAGCCAGGTGCCATCGACAGGAATGTGAACCGCATACAGGTCTGCACAGCAGCTTGTCCGTAGTGTCAGCACCCTGAAATGACAGGAGAAATGGACGTGAGTGGTGCATGTGTAAGGTGGAATACTACACAGCCATGTGAACGCAGGAGTAGAAATATACATGTCAGCGAGATGAATCGCAAAAACAAAATTGTTAAAGGGAAATAGCACATCTCAGAAATCTGTGTATTTCCTGAGCATATGCTAGTAGTCTAAAGCATATAGTATGAGCAACTGGTTAACTAGGGATAGATGATATGGCAAAGTTATTTTAAAAGCAGGAATAGGAAACACTTCTATGACTTCTGTGGAGAGGGAGGGGAGTGTGGAAGGGCCTCCAGGGCACTGTGGAAGTCCTAGTAATTTCTAGATGCTCAGTTCATGAAGGGCCACTTTCCTGTTAACTTTCATGCTTCACATTGATCCTAAGGGCTCTTTTGTATGTATTTGATTTTCCAAAAAAGAAGAAGTCTTTCTTTCTAATTCCCTGAAGTCTTCTATACTACGCTGTAGAGAAACATCTGCCCTTGGGTTCTTCTTTCGTCATCTTTCCTATGAATAGTAATCATAGAAGTTACTGACCAGCGTACTTTAAGTTGGGTGACTTCTCCAAGATACCGGGAGGATCCGTAAGTCTCCCTGCATCCAGTCTACTTCTGCAAAGCTTAAACTCGTGGCAGTGCAGAGCCTTGCTCTGGAAGCCAGGCCACTTGGCGGCTTTGGGTTCTTTTGATTCCTGCCTCATTCTTTAAAAAAAAATCATAAAAAGTCGAGTCTCTGTTTCTTGCTGTAAGACGGCAGAAAGCGAGCAGATAGCTGATTAAGTGGCCCCACAATGACTTCCTGACAGCGGTTGGTCGCTTATGCTCGCCGCGCTGCAGGTCGGAGGCACAGTCCAGGCTATAAATATCTAAACACCGCGGGCAGGCGCTCTGGCCACCGCAGCTCGGGCGGTGTTTATTTCCCAGCAGACCCCCAGGGCTGCGCCCACGCGGCTCCTTCTTCTACTTGGCGGCTGCACTGCTTCCAGCGCTGCCTCAGCCTCGCGTTTCATCTTCCTCCTTCACAGCGGACGCCCTCTCGCCGGGCTCAGTAAACGAAAGGGAATCCACAGAACCTGCCTCTAATGAACATAGTTTTGCCTTCTTTATTCCTTTGAGAAATCATTATCACTCGTACTTTCATGACACGGTGAAGGTAGAGGAACAAAGCCAGCCTGTCTCCAAAGCTCTTCCATAGCCTGCCCTACCGAAGTGCCACGGATGGGAGCATAGGGGTATTCTGCGATTAATTAATCTGATGTTGGGTTTTTGTCGCATATTTATTTTACTAATTTCCCTTAATCTTGTACTATTTTGTACATTTACCTAGTTTTATATTTTCTAAAATATTGTTTACGTCTAAGCATGAGAAATAAATGATTCAGCGGCTCATCTCAAGACAACAGTTTCAGTTCTTGAAACTATAAAACATGTTTTATCTATAGTTTGCTCATTTTCATAATAAAGTACTGCCCTATGAAGATAAAATGTATCACTTTAGTTATAAGGAATTATAGTTCACCTGCATCAACGTGACCTTTTTGTCTGATACATCTCTAGAAATTTAGTTTATGCAATACATTGAACTAATCAAGTAATATAAAATTCTACTTTCTGGAAACTATTTTCACATGTTGCTTAAAACTCTAGACTTTATTATGAAACTGCTTGCAACTCACACAGAGTTCCTTGCAGGTGAAAACCTGAAATAAGTTTCTTGTGACAGGTACAAAATTTACTTTGAGTTCTTTAGAATATTATACATTGATAATGCAGACTAAATGTTACATTTGTAAATAACAGTATTACTGCAAATTTGGAGAGTTTTTCAAAGTAATGAATATTTGGTGAAGTTCTGGCTTAGAGACATTGCAGCAATATCCTGTGCTTTAAAATTTTAACTAAATTATAAAAATTTAGAATGGAAATGTTATTATTATTATTATTATTATTATTATTATTATTATTATTATTATTATTTGGTGGTACCAGGGATCAAACTCAGGACCTTGCACCTGCTAGGCAGAAATATTATTTTAAGATATATACTTCTATACACCTTACTTGATAAAACTGTGTTTATTTGGAGATTTGTAGAGGTAGTCCCATTTTAAAGGAGAATTTTTATAGTGGAATGATTTAAATTGCAGTGATTAAAGATATTACCTAAGTAAGAAGTAAATGTTTCAGGAACTTATATAAAATCTTCTCTAATGAATTGTAGATAGGAAATATGATTTAGATTTTTGCATAAAATGAGGTATAGACAATAATGCCTCTCCATTAAACACACAGAGACAGACACTAACACACACTTCCCATATTTAAGTTTTCAACCTGTTTTCATCTTACTTTTTAGTAAGGGTCTACAGGGTCTCACTACACAGATCAGACTCAGTGATTCTCCTGTGTTCGGCCTCCCAAGGGCCTGGGATTACAGACATGTGCTACCACGCCCAGGCTCAATCCAGTCTCAGTAATGCTGGGGTGGGGCCCACACAGCAGGCCCGGGATAGGCGGCTGCAGCTGCCTCAGTAGGTCCTGTGATCTGGTGAGCTACTTGGACAGCACTTATCGACCTATTTTCAAAACAGGGCTGGAGGTCTGACCCCTGCCTGCTATGTCAGTGCCACCACCAGGGCCCCCTGAGATGGCCATTGAGACTGGGCGCAGTGGCTCCCACCTATAATCCCAGCTCATGGGAGGCTGTAAGCAGGAGCATCACTACGAGTCCAGTCTAGTGGTGAGATCCTGAACACCCTGTAGACCCTTCCCTAAAATTAAAAAAAAAAAAAATCCATAAAATCTATGCAGCAGCAATTATCTCTTCTAATACAAGAAGGACAATAGTGAGAACTCACTTGACCATCAAACTGGGGTGGGAAAGAGAAGAAAGAAATCACTAATAATGTATTTCAAGTTAAGAAAAAGATAATCAAAATATGCTGGGAATTGATACATGCACAAATTAATGGAAATTACTTTGTTATGTATTTATATTAATTTGCTAAAAATGTGCTTAATCCTTAGTGAAGACAGGCTAGGTTAAACTGGTTAGCACTTTTTTGGTTGGTTTTGTTTTTGTCCAACTTGTTTTTTATGCTGTTCTAGAGATTTTTCAGTTAAACTTTTAGGAAGTCGCATATTTTTCATTTAACATTATCAAAATTTAGCATATCTTATTTTCTGACTAAGATAAAATTTCCCATGGATGCTTCAATAATCATAGAAACTAATTTGACTGCTTTAGAAAAGAAATTATGGGAACAAAAGCTTTCATTCTAGTAGGAGATTTTGTTAGAATTTTGTAGATTTAAGATTGAAATTTTCTTTTGCATAAACTGACATGATAAATGTAACTATCTCTTTCCAAGTAATATTTTAGGAAGCTCTTTTCTACTTTGGGAAAATTGAACACAAATTTAAATCCTTCAAGGTTTCTAATGTTCTTATTTCTGCAGAATTGACTGGAAATTCTAAATGTTGAAGGCGCTAAAGTCTAGGTTGAGAACCAAGAAGTACAGTGTTGGCTGCAATACACTTTTATTAACTAAACCTTATCGATCAGTTGTTTTTGAACAACTGGGGAAAACATCCAGTACTAGAAGCTTAGGGAAAAGCTTGTTGGGCTCATGTTTTCACAGGGCTTAGTCCCTGGCTGGCCCTAAGCCGGAAGTGGCAGATGGAAGGAGAAGGCTTGGTGCAGCATGGCTTCTGGGCCCAGGACAAACATCCAACATTTGGGTCCTATCCCAGGGACCTCATGAACCAGGCCCCACCTCCTCACAGCACATGAGCTAATCCCCTGGCAAGTGTAGTGGTCTCCATGAGCCAGTGACCTTCTTTTTTGTTATTACTTTTAATAAGAAATAACAATGAGACAGTTTCACAACTCATTAGTAGGACAGTCACAATAATTAATACAATGCATATTGTTGTCTTCATAGTAGTTGTTCAGAGTACAAGGTGCAGACATGATAACTTTTCTAAAAAAGTTCAGTGAGAGCCAGTGACCTTCTAAAAGCTCTATTGCTGAACACATGACAATTTGGGGAAATATTTTGTATGTAAATCACAACACTATGGTTTTGGCATAATTATAGATTCACTTTTAAATTACAAAGAACAATACAGAGAAATCTCATTCACCTTTCATTGTCTCCCTCATGGTAACACTTTGCCAAGCTGTATCTTTAGACTATCACAGTGAAATCACTGACAGTGACATACTGCACTAAATTAATTGAGGTTCAGGTTTTTATCCTACAATAAAATATGTGATCCATTTAGTTTTTAAAATAAAGCATTTGAAGGCCCAGCATGGTGGTGCGTGGCTGTAATCCCAGCACTTGGTAGGCTCAGGCTGGAGAATAGCTGTGATTTCAAGGTCAGCCTGCACTAGGTAGTTAGATTCTGGTTCAGAAAAGAAGGAAGGAAAGAAGGAAGGAAGGAAGGAAGGAAGGAAGGAAGGAAGGAAGGAAGGAGGGAAGGAGGGAGGGAAAGAAGGGATAGAAAGAAAACAAGCAAGCAAGCAAGTTCTGAGAAATAAAAGTTCCGTAGTATGTGTTTACATCTAGTCAACACTGATAACATTATGCGTCTCCAAGGAGTGTCTGTTCATTTCTCATGTTAAACTTAAATGTAATATGCAAAGGTAAATTCAAGAAAGTACTTAGTTATGAAAAGCATTAAAACTGCATGCTATGTCTTCTTTCCCTTATGTTTCAGGACCTAAACAATATTCACTACTTTAAAAATGCAACTTCCTTAATAGCAAGAAGCCACAACTGAGATTATATATATATATATATATATATATATATATATATATATATGGTTAAATTTAACACAGAAACAGTGCTTTATACTTACCTGTTATTTCATACAAATCACAAGGCATGTTGTAATGTTCTATTAAATAATTTTTTTGGATAATGTAAAGTGCTCTAGTGAAAAAATAAAATATACTTCATTTGGCATTGGGCTTACAGTACATTTAAAAGGAAGGCTTTATTAATCTTTCCCACTCATCATCTGGGCTTTGGAGACTAACTTTATCTTATAGTTACAGGAGCCAGTTTTAAGTCCTGGTTTCCTGACAGTATGTTTTTTTTAATGTATTTTATTGATGTAGATCAAATAAACAAGTAGATGCAGCTAAAAATACCAGAATGGGATTTAGAACTTCACCTGGCTTAATTAGCAGTACTTATTATTTCAGAATGCTTTGCTAGTATCTTTAATATAGCAACATTAGTCTTCATTTGACATACCTAGAATTATTGTGTAAAATAGTTTTAGAACTGATACAAGTGAATATTCTTGCTCACAAAAATATGTTGTATGGCATGCTGTTTAATAATTGAATGTTCTTTTATACTTAAATATTTTAAATTTTATTTAATTAAAATGAAGGTAGAACATTTGTAAGTCAATTCAAATACAATGAAGCAAAATATATTACTGTACATGTCTGTTAAACTGTTGGTAAATATGTTATCTGTCTATAGTTGTGACTCAAGATAGGAAAGAAACATGAAAATAACCCTGGGTGATTCTAAGCATTTTACCAGTACAGTAATTCCCAGTTTTAACAGACACTCAACTCAGATATGTTCAATAGAATAGATACAATTTGAACTTATCCCCAAATAATATATAGGACATCTGGGAAATCTGATGGCCTCTGCAATGACATATGCCAGGATAGGTGAATTCATTTACTCAACTGGTATATCATCGTCACCATAATGATATTCTAAAAAGTATACCTTGATTTCTAAGGCAGAGGAGCAGACAGTGGCAGAGAGGGCATGTAGGAAGCTAGCTGATATCAGATTTCATGTGAAAGCATTCATTCTTCTGCTTTTCTAAAAGAAATACTGAGGTCATGTTCATTATATGGCCGCTATGTAGAAGGCAGGGTTTACTATGTAATTTACTATCACTGAGAGAGTTTCGGATTTCCAAAATGGACACATACGACACTCTCTCATTTAATTTTATAGTTGCCTTATGACTTTTTATAATTCAAAAATATTCTTCCTGGATATCACTAAAGAATTACAGTCCATAGGATGGTATATTTATCAGTATATTAGATATAAAAATACACAGTAGTTTAAAAAGCAGAATTTCTGCAGGGAAAGTGGACTCATACACTTTATCCAGGCTGTAAAACTTGAATCTGAGGCTCTCTCTCTCTTAGTTTGCTTTCTTGCCCACCACACTCTTAGTACTTAAAAAATCCACTTAGTGTATTGTCAAACCACTTTTCTTAAAGAATGAACTCCTAAAGGTGGTGGTCACAAGTGAATTGAGACAGAAAATTAGAAACAGTCCTCTCAAGTTAACCATAATTCAGCAGTTCACTGTGGTCATTAAGGTTTCAGGTTTCCAAGATTTATCTATAATAAGCTGCATTGCTGTAAACATGGGTGCACATATGTAGCTGTAAATACCCATCGGCTGAAAAATGGATTAAAAAAGCGCAGTATGTTTACACAACAGAGTATTGCTCAGCTATAAAAAAGAAAAACTCAAGGCTGTTCTAAGTAAATGGAAGCCACTCGAGACCACACTCAGAAGTGAAATAAATCACAGTCACAGGGCAACATTCTATTGTCGGCCTAGTGCAAGAACCTGAAAGAGTAAATCAGAAGGTCAAAGAGATGCAGCGAAACGGAAAGAAGCTGACTCAAGAGAAGGAGCAGCTGGCGTGGGTGAGAGAAAAGAAGGAAGGAAGAAAGGGAAAAGGAGGTCTGTTCTCCTCTATCTGTCATCTGTCTGTCTGTCTGTCTGTCTGTCTATCTGTCTATCTATCATCTATCTATCATCTGTCTGTCTGTCTATCTATCTACCTACCTATCATCTATCTATCTGGAGACGGATAGCTTGGATAATTGTACTGCTGATTTCCACCAGTCTATTGAAAGGAACAGTTAATGCTTAATTTTTTTTTACTCTTTTTAATTTTTGTATCCAATTTTGCATTTTCATATCAGGTAATCTAAATAATTATTTTCATGACAATAATGTGCAATATAACAAACATTGTTAAATTCCTATCATTTTCTTTAGGGAAATTCTGTATTTTTTAAACTATTTTTTATTAGTTTTTAAATAAACAGAATGCAAGAATTTCATTTTTTCTCTTTGAAGGAAAGTATTTCTCTTCATGTTCTCTGTGGGTTTAATAGGTCATCCTACATTTGCTTAGAATCCTTCCAGGCATGTAAGTGTAGGTGTACAATAATTCTTGTGAAATGAATTTCCAACGTCAAACATTGCAATGCGTTGGCTTTTGTGTACTGCATCGCAAAGCTAGAGGGAAGAGTCGCATTTGGTCATCTCGGCGTTCTTCCCTGTGTTCAACGTGCTCTCTACCCCTCTGTGTCCGTGCTGAAGCTCCCAAGTCCGCATTTACGGAGAAAACTGGCCTCATCCTCAAGTTAATATCAATTTGAAATGGCAGACTTCTAATATTATTATCACCATTTAAAAATAATTTGATTGGTTGCTGTCACTAATGATTTTCAGTTTTGGTGACTCATTCAAATCTTTGAGGATTAAAATTGTATTTAGATATTTTGAAGCAAATCTTGGTATGACAAAACCATCATCCATATACAGTAGTTTATTACCCCTGCAATCACAAAGGTTAGGTTCCATAAATAACAGACAGTACTTTCTTTAAAAAATAGTGATTTACACATCAGTTTTAATGTAATGAAATGTATGTACTTGTGTGGTATAATGTAATAATTTGATAGTTGTATAGAATTTCCACCGACTTAATACTTCTTTTCATTGGATTTTCTAGTTCTTGCTTGCTTTCTTGCTTTTTTGTATTTTAGGGAAAGGTCTACAGAGTGTTCAGGGTCTCATTACTAGGTCAGACTCATAGTAATCTGCCTTTTTACAGACTTCCAAGAGCTGGGATTTCAGGTGCACACTACCACGCCCGGTCTCAATTGCTGTCTCGGTGTGCACTGGGTGGGGCCAGTATGGCAGGCCCAGGGATCGAACCACTGGCTCCTGCACCTGCTTGCAGGCCCTTTAATATGCTGAGCTACTTGGCTGCCCCTCCCTGGATTTTCTAGTTCTTTCCAAAATAAATAACTTTTAATAAGCAATAGTCATTCTACTGCATTGTTGAATATGAGAAAATATGTGTGTTATCTAATGATAGTTTGGTGCTGTTTATAGGTTTGAGAATGTTTGCTGTTTTTAATTTTAACTGTATGCCCTGAAAGGATCTTTAAAATGATTTTGAAAAGCACACACATTTTTATGATGTTGCAGGTTTATCTCTTTCTTGTAAAGGTTAAAATAAATTCTTAAACGTCTTCCTGGTATTGAGTTATTGGCTTGGAGATATTAGGATGCAATTTAAGTTTTCTTTATGTGAGGTTCTGAGGATCAGCTGTAGGAGTTGTGCATGTAGAAATCCTAAACATATAACTGCATTAGGAATTAAAAAGTGGTGACAGCACTTGAAAGTCTCAATATCGATTTACTTAAGGACTAGGTGGAAGTGGATTAAATTATAATATGAGATACAATAAATAACAATAGTCAGATCTAATAGGCTGGAGTGTACAGTTTCTCTGCCACAACACAAAATTTAAAATTACATTTTCATAGTTTTTAATGTGTCCCTCAGTGTGTGCATTTAAGTTGCTCTTGGCCTATGGGATACACCCAGCTGTATCTAGATTGATCCTAATTTTCAAAACACAGGTTGAAACCCTAACAAGATCTTAAACTATTGCATTATGAGAATCTGAATTCCTTTTCATTATCTGTAAGATCTTTTTTTATTATCATCTCTCATCTGCGATAATCTTTTTACGCTTCTGTCTGCTGTTAAATATACTCAGGTCTACTGAGGTGTATATCTCCCATGGTGCCTGGTGATGAGAAAATAGTAGGAGTTCTCTCAGCCCGTGTGGCCTCCCCATCCCTAGGTGAATAATGCATATTTATTGCTTCAGCAATGCAGCCAGCAGGAGTTGGAATCCTCAGAAAGAACAAAGCCTCCTTATGTGTATGATGATGGCCTTAGGAAGATTTAAATGTAAACTTAAGAACAAAGATACGAAAATGCTCAACTATGCCTTGCGTTGAGTTCATAAGCACATTTTACCTTGATGTCTAAGTCAAAGTGAGGGTCATAGAGGGGGACACTCTGATGGACTCTTCTGCATGTGGAGTGATCCCCCAGCCAGCATGCTTCCAGATGACGTTTAGCTAGAACTCTTAAAATTTGTCACACCTTCCCAAGCTAGTTGACAAGTAGAGCAGATTTACAGAGCCAGAAGCCCATTATGCAGGGCTGTTGGTCACTGCTGCTGGTACAGGAGACTTTTTTATTTTTTAATATGCACCACAATTGTCTTTTCTTGTCTTTGTGGAGATAACAATTAAGTTAGATCTTTTTCTTTGGTCTGAACAGTTATTCTTCAGCCTAAATCTTATTTCTTGATTTTTTTTTTTTTTTCGAGTCTCATGCCATAAACAAGTGGCTTTCATTTGCCTGCATTTGTCAGGAATGATAGATGTAACAGCAGAGCATAAATATAAGCAGGTAGTTAAAAATCTAGTGCCATAAATCAAAGCATTTCTCATGTGTTTGGGAAGGGAGGAAAACAGAACATAGGTACAGTAGAGAAATATTGCACGGTTTCTTTGATATGAGCAATGCAAAGTACAAATAAAGAGCAAAACGGAAGATAAAAATACGAGGAAGTGGGGACAGTGCTGTTGCACAACAGAAAAGCACCGGGGAAGAAGGAAGGAGAGGAGAAGGGGACCAGAAGCCCCCAGAGAACGTGTTCCGCGTGTTACTAACCCACCACGATGCCAGCAGTCAGCATGTACTGCAGAGTCTCAGCACTGTCTTAGGAGGCCCGCTGAGCAGGTGCAGGGTTACAGTCGTCGTGCAGAACGCAGGGGAAAAACAGGCCCCGGAGATGTACTCCACTGTACTTGAAGCTTCCATTAGCTTTTACTATGGATGTAATACCACATTTGTCATAAAAATCCTCATTTCATATTGTAAAACTTACTGTATATTCATTGGTGACATGAGCGATCATTTCTGCTTATTGGAAAAGTTTTACAAATATTGCCAATTAAAAGGCTACAAATACTTTACTGCTGTGTATCATTAAGACCTTACCATATTAAAGTTGCTTGAAATGTTTTCTAATAGAACAAGGTACACAACATTTTTTTCTGTTAGGTCATATGATGTAAATATTTGAAAATTATGACTTATCACAAATAAAAGATGTCCATGTTCTTACAATAAGAAAATTATTTGTAATATTATTAATAACCAGGCCCATGCTGATTATTCATTCATTTATATCATTTGTATTGACTCCTTCTTTCTCATTGATTCCCATTAATCTCACGTTGTTCATTTTTGCATCGTCTTGCAGATGTTGAATTAGTTTTTCCTGCATTCTGGTTGTTTTTAAAAGATCCTTTCTTACTCTTTCACTGTCTGCAACTGTGTCTTCAAGGTTGGAAACTCTATCTTCATTTTCGTTCATTCGGCTCTGCCAACTTGTGATCAAGATTTTATTTTCTTGTATATCTCTTTGAAACTGTTTCATGCAATCTATGTCTTTCCTATATTGCTCCGTCAGGGAGTCCATCATTTTTCTATTCTCTAATTTTTTATCGATGTCTTCTTTAATAGTATTGAAGTCTGTCATTATGGTTATCCGTTCTCTCTCTAATACAGACATTATTTCTGTTCTGTTCTCCTTTCTACTTTTGTGTAGTTGTTCCCCTACTTGGGATGCTATTGATGTAGGCATGTCTTTGTCAACTTTAGATATTATTTCTGCTCTGATGTCCTCCATATGTTTCTCCAGCCGTTTTTCCACTTCATGTATTTCTTTTTTTACTTCAGATGTTATCTCTGATCTCAGTTGCTCTATAA
>PVJA010002772.1:0-60819 GCA_004027025.1 Myocastor coypus | reverse complement strand
GATTCCCATTTTCTTCCATGATAGTGTCTTCTGTATTTGGTTTGGGTGGGCACAGGCCCTGCCTGAGATTGCCTCCTACGCCTTGTTGTTATCATTTTGTATGGAAGCGACCTCTGCACTTTGGTGGCATTATGCTGTGTCTATGGGCGTTTGGTCTGGAGACTCCAAGCTGGTTCCTTTACAGAGGTTCCTGACTCTGTGTTGGAGCTCTGGCTGCTAGCTTCTGTGAATCCCGGTGGATGTGGTCTGTAGGTGGAGGTGGAGCTTTGGGATTGAGTAGTCCTGGTAGGCTCATGGACCAGATCGGTTGCCAAACGAGATGTTTGATGGGTTCGGTGCTGGAGCTTGGGCTGGAGGGGTTCAAAAAAAAAAGGGGGGGGGGAGCGGGGAAGGGGAAGGCGGGTCAAGGATCCTGACCCAGCCGGCGCTCGGGCTTTGCTACTGGCTGCGATTCGGGTCGGGGCTGGAACAGGAAGTTCTATTCATTCATTTATAAATGAAAACATTATTTTATGGATTTAGGTATATATTTTTATGCCTAAACTATAAAACCTTATACACATATTGGATTTATTTTTATATAATGAAAGAATAAATTACACCTATGGCCATAGCCTTAGCAGAAATGCTAGTTACAGAAATGCTATTACATCTCTCTAAGGTTTATAGTATTGTACCATAGAGAGTTATATTAATTAATAAAAGATATTTTAGTTCCAATTCTTTTGTCTTTGGAAAATAGGCTTCCTCAGAAAGTGGTTATTTTGAAGCTGATGGCCAGTTTGGGCTTTCAACTGCCACAGAAAATGTTCATCTCAGCCATGATAGATGAAAATACAGTCTGAGCCCTATTGGTGAATTTGTGTCCCTTTTTAAACCACAAGTAAAAAAGTCTGTGCTTAAGATGTCACACCAGTGTCAGGACTTTTTCAATTTGTTTTCCAGTCAGCAATTGGGAGCTCTCTTTTACTGCTGTGGTAGGAAGGTAATTGATAAGTTTTGTCTGCGATACTCTGCTTGGAAAACTGATTTATGTATGGGCAGAGAAGTAACAAAGAGTAAAAAATTTCAGATTTTGCTCCCATTCCCATGTCAACTGCATTCACCATTGTGGAGCTGGCTTAATGCACTTCCACTGTGGACATGCCAACCAGGGTTTCAGTGTTAGAAGCTCTAGAAATATATTCATACTACAGTTTCACCCTAAGGAAGGGATTATCATAAAACTCCACCATCCTTCAGATTTTTATTACCCTAGTACACACTGTAGGCACCCAGAAGAGATTGCGGCAATTTAGGGTAGTGTTTATAAGATTATGAAAGAAGTCCGTGTCTGAGTGCATTCGCGTGTGTACCTCCTCGGCCGGCCCACTTCACGAGAAACGTGAAAAACGTGGGGCATCCTGATGCTTAGTGAAAACGTTATTAGAAACTGGGGTAGTGTTACTAAAGTTAGTGGGTGAAGCCTGTTTCCTTTGAGCGGCTACACACTACATTTCTTTGTGAGAAATCATGCTAATAATGAGAGGACTATATTATAGTTCAACTTAGTTGCTTCAACTCTGTTTACCTTTTAGCCTTATGATTCACATCTGAAGATTTTGTAAAATACATTATTTGCTTTTAAATGAGTCTCTCTGTAGTTATTACCACCTCTGTTCACACAGACATGATGTTGATTGTTCTTATATTTTCCATGCTCAAAATAGTTATTTTTTCATATAGTCATTGAAAAGTAGAGGTATATGCTGATAAGATTTGTAGAAATGCATATTTTTTATCTAGATAAGCCCATTGGCCCAGTGGTTTTTGATGTACAATTTGGGGCAACAGAAACTCTTTCTTGAAGAAAATGAAGTCACACTGAAAAATGTTACTAGTTTTCTATTTCTGCTAAAACAAATTGCCATTCATTGGTTGGTGGTGTAAAAGGAATCACATTTATAATTTTTGTAGACTTTTCATCCCGCTCTTAGTCACTTGTCTCTGGACTCAAGTCAAGGCGTCCCCAGGTGTCCCTTCCAGAGGCCCTATGAGACCTTGCATTGCCTCTGCCTTTTATCTGGGAGAAGCCACTGACCTTTCCTGCCCTATGCTTCCCTGTCTTAGTCACAGCTAGAAACATCATTTGCATTAGAGAAAGATTTTCTCTACTGCCTCTAGAGAAGTCAGCGGCCATAATTTTAGAGGCCCACACAGTTGGGAGCTCAGTGCTCCTCTGGGAGACGGAAGCAAGGTTAACTGAGAGTCCACACTGAACCAGACGCATCAGCCCTCCAACCGCAGCAAGCCGAGCTTTACTATGCACCTGAGTGAGCCTCGTAAATGACCCTGACAGCCCTAGGATTGAAAAGCACCTAGATTTCAGTATTCCGTGACCCCAGCAGGGACCCTGTTGTCATATGCTCAAGTCCTTGACCCACAGAAACTGAGAGCTAGTCCATTTGCACTGTGTTCATTTGGCATGTCATTTTGAGGTAGCCTGCTAGCAATGGGAGGACATTAGTACACAGGATGAAGGTCACACAGGTTACAAGTAGCCAAGTAGAAATGGCCCTAGGAAACTTACATGTGAAGGCTGGAGTTTGTCCCATTCTGCAATGGGGAAAGGAAACCCAGGAAAACTGTCAAGGGACTCTTGCACTCCAGGCCAGGCTATTATTAGAAAATTACAGAGAATTTTTAGAGAATTATAATTTTACCCTCCAATGTCAAATTTTAAAGGAAAATCATAGATAATTTGAAATTTAACTTAATTATAATGTATGCTTAACTCTCTAACATCATTTTCTAAAAAATAAAAAAAGATTTTTCATTATTTTGATTGTGTTAGGAAATATATCTGAATTAAATCCTGTAATAGGAGTTTTCTGAGCAAAATATCATTTTCTGGCTGAAGAAATACATGGAATTTAAAGGCAAAACTCCTCTAAGGTACTTGAAAGGAAGTAGGTATCTATTAGTACCTAAATTTTTCAAATACCAACTTTAACAAAAAAGTATGTCAAAGATATGATTTTTGGTTTGTTGTTTTTGGTGATAGCACTTGTTTCCTAATTTTTTTTTCAAAGTGTAGAAAAACATAACCATTAATAATTTAAAATTTTGGAATGTTATTGAGTTCTGATATCAAGAATAGATAAATTGAAATATAGGAAAGAAATGTAGCACAATGGTTACTGATACAGGCCATTATTTTGAAATACCATCAAAACAAAAACAGCACAATAACAATTTCATTTGTATCTTTTACCTATCTTTTGATTATTACAAATAGCTAGTTATCCTTTTAAAAACTGCTTTTAAGATATCACTATGTGAATTCTAGAAATATAGAATGTATTTTGTTTAGCTAAAATACTGTCAGTATATATTAAATAACTTGTGAGAAGTTAATCATTTGTGACACGAAAGATAAACAGCAAAGTGACTTACAACAAAAGAACTAAATATACGCAAGTATTATTTTGTTATTTTTAGGTAATCAAGATTTGGTGAAAGTTGTATTCAGCAGTACTTCTAACCCATACAAAAGCTATCAGCTACTACTTTATCTATATTCTGTGCCATATGAAATATTTAATTAATTTCATCTATAGGACATTGGAAATCTAATGAATATCTATCTTAAGAGTAAAATTTCTCCTTGAAGAGATGTTTCCACACCATTAATATATGAATGGAAGTGACTGCACCAAGTAAAATTTGAATACATACAAATATAGGCTGAAGCCAATTTTATTTTAATTTATTTTTATTTATTTATTTTTTTTTTTTGTCTTTTTGAGACAGGGTCTCACTATGCAGCTCAGGCTGGCCTTGAGCTCACTTTTGTAGCCCAGGCTGGTCTTGAACTCGCACTGATCCTCCCGCCTCAGCCTCCCGAGTGCTGGGATTACAGGCGTGCGCCACCACGCCCGGCGCTGAAGCCAATTTTAATGTTCACATTAATTTTTGAGATTTAAACATTTGCATGTCTGTCGATATGATGGGATTACAGCTTTGC
The DNA here is from genome assembly GCA_004027025.1 of Myocastor coypus. Taxonomy (NCBI): domain Eukaryota; kingdom Metazoa; phylum Chordata; class Mammalia; order Rodentia; family Myocastoridae; genus Myocastor; species Myocastor coypus. The sequence goes on along the minus strand of PVJA010002772.1, from coordinate 56,813 downwards.
TCAAATGCACTGAATCACTTAGATGGTTTTTGCAAATGCTATAGGAGCTGCACTAGGCCAAACTGCTTAGGGTGCACCCTCTCCAATGGACTGCAGTCTTTCTGTACTACTCTGTTATTCTGTGTTGTTGCTAATCAGTGTTCTTAATTGAGCTCTGAAGGGGATTTAGGGTTGTTTTCTTTTGCTTTGTGACCCAAGAATCCTCACTTTAAATCTTACAAAGATTATAACAGCCTGTGTAGACTGCACAATTCATCATCCAGCTTTTATATAAATGTGACATGATCTCATTATATTTCTGCCACTGGATTTTATCGCTTTAATAATCCATTGCAATATTTATAGAAAGCCATGATGAATCATATCATATTTATCATATAACATGATAAATACCATGACACACCAATAAATCATGCCATGTTAGAGTGCTGAAATTATTTTTTGTAAACTTACATCAAAATGATGAGTCATCATACAATCTTTATCAAATCTAGTCTTCTACAAATTCATACCTTTGAATCAGTGATACAAAGGCAAACTCAAAATTAATTCATCATTTTCTAACATTTCAAATATACTTCCTTAATTGTACAAAATATTAAATTAAAAAAGAAAATATTTTTAATGAAAGCAACTTTATTTAAACTGTTTTCTTTTTTTCTAAACTTCAAATGTTATTTATCATCATAACTTTTTAAAATTCATTTTAATGAGAAAAAAGATAAAATAGCTATGAAACAGTTTCAAAACAGGTTAGTAGGGCAATTACATATCATATCTTAGTAGTATAGCAGTTACAATAACTAATACATTGCATGTTGTTGTCTTCGCAGTAGTAAATCAGAGGACAAGATGCAGACATGACATCTTATCTAACAAATAGTAGTACAAGCTTTTCTTCTCAATGAACTAAGAGAAAGCAGCTGTATCTCTGTCCTAACTACAAGTGCTAGAAGGCTAATAAAGCCTTTGCACAGGTTGTCAAGTGTGAACAAGTTTCCAGCTAGCACTAATGGGATGAAGAAACTGTTCTGTTTTTAATAGTATTTTTAATAGTATCAGGACTCACAAGAAAGAATTAGAGAAATACTGTTTATCCCACTGGTTCTATAAATAAGAAGGCAATTGACAGATATTAAGGAATACAGAGTATGAAAATCAGAACTTGGAATTCCGACACAAATTTCATGGTATTTTTAAATAGTAAATTCACTGTTTTATTCCTTAAATTTTATGTTTATTGAATTTTAAAAATTTAAGAATTAACACTTTATGTGAATATCAGAATGTAATTATACAGTTTATAGGTAATGGTTGATCAAGTTAGACAAATGTCAAGTAATCTCTAATCCACCTGGTTCCGATGAACTCCAGATTTGCACATTCAGTAGTATTTTATATTTGTAGTGTAGGTATAAGTAACACAGTATTATAGCACAAATCTAGGACTTGAGCCTATGGACTTCCCCCAGTCCTTGCTTTTCCTCTCGGGGCCCTGGCCCCATGAATGGCGGCTCTGTTTGCGCTGGTCTATCTTGCTTATCGCCTTCATCACATTTGGAGAGTTCTGCAGAGGTGCTTTGATCTCGAGGTTGCTCACGTTATCCCTGGGTTTACGCTCTGATGGTTGATACCTGCAGGAGCTCTTAGGAAGGACGACTAGGTTGATGACGGCGCATGGCGCATGGCAGAGGCGTGCCCTTGAGCACCCTTTTCCGTTTCTGACCCTTTGCCCCCCAAAGGCTTCTCATTTTCTCTGCTTCCTGGTAACCAGGCAGTGACCAACGTTGCCCCGCTGTGCCCTTTTGCCATGCTGTTCCTGCACTGGAACCAACAAACCATGGAGTGAAAACTGAAACCATGAGTCAAAAGGAACCTCGACTCTTTAAATTGTGGACAGAGGGCATTTTGTCCTAGCAATGGGAGCGTTGAGCAATACATCATGTTCAATTATTTAAACTCAAATCTAATAAAATAATTCTTCATGATTGTATTTCCTTTGTCCTATACTTAATCTATAAGGAAATAAAAAAGTTTGTCTTTAAGTTAAATACAGCATCAAGGTACTTCATATTGTTTTAAATTATCTATCTTAGTAAAAACTTGATGTTTTTGAAATACAAGTGCTTATAAAAGCCCCTGCTCAGGCAGATGCAGAGGCTGGGGCTTGATCCTAAGTGCTGTGCTGGTCCCGCCTGTGGGGCGTGCTGAGGTGGCGATGGAGACTGGGCATGGGGGTGCATGCCTGTAATCCCAGCACTTACTTTGGGAGGCTGAGAACAGGAGGATCAGTGGGAGTCCGTTCTGTGTAGTGAGACCCTACAGACCCTGTAGACCCTGTCCTAAATATAGAAACTGAAAAAAACCCCAAAAACTTGGTGGCCAATTTATTCCTTTTTTGTATTATAGTTTTTTGGTGGTCATTATGTAATATAGCAATCATATTGCTATTTAAGTTCCCCTAAGTCAGTTGTAATAATATTATAAAAGATTAGAAAAAATACAACACAAAATAGTAGAGGATGGGGCCAGGAGATAGCTCAATGTCTAAGAGCCTGCCTGGCAAGCTCAAGGCCCAGTTTTGAACCCCAAGATCACGTGCGTTGCTGCCCGTGCCCTGCCAGCCACTGAAATCAGGGCACTGTGGAGGCTGAGACAGGAGGATCACTATTAGTCCAAGCTAGGTAGTGAGATCCTGTACCAAACAAATAAATATTTTGAATAAGATAGTAGAGGACATATATTTTATCATAACAATTCTGATGTTAGTTGAAAGATTTGTGCGAGTGGAATTAAGTCTGGCTTTGTAAGGTTTACTCTCAGTATGCATCTCTTTCTGGTCCTTTAGTTTACCTTTATTCATTTTCTTCTTCATGCACCAACCGGAACTATTTTGTGGAAAATACTTGAAGGCCCAGGAAAGCCCGCTAATAGCCATCTCTACAGTAGATATTCAGAAATCCGTTTTATAAGACATGCTTTTGTACTTTATAAGCCAGAGGTTTAGGGCATTTAAAAAATTGATGTTTCTCAAATCGCTTGTGATTTGTTCATACATACTGTGTTTTAGCATTCTAGAGCGTTTTGATGGATTTAAAGATTGGTTTGCTCTGTAACACTGCAATCCAAGAAAGTTTTCTTGGCTTTTAAATCTAATCTCTAAGGCTTCAAAAAATCTTTCTTAAACTTTTTTTTTCTTTGAAACAAATTCTCAGTTTCTCTTCTATGAAAAGCACACAGTTTCAAAACATTGTATAGAAAGCTTTCCATCTATTTTTCTCTTCCCTCTATAGTAGATGAGTATTTCAAACAATAATAAATGCTGTATTTCTCAGTTTAATTATGTTCTTTACATTTATTTATATTCAATGTAAAATAAAAATTGAGATTAGTTTACAAGTTCATTCAATAGGATGTTCACTTATACATCTAGATCATATTTATTACTAAGAACAGAAATTTTAAAAGTGTAGAGACAAGACAAAAGCCTAGTTAGAATTATAAGAAGCAAAGAGCAATAAACAAAGCCCAGGGATGAGTGTGTTCCTTGCCCCTAAATAAAACGGAGATGCTTCTGGATCTCTGGGCTCACTTGGAGACAGACAAATCTCAGTGAGACCTCTGAGCCACATTTGTCGGGTCTTCTCGTCATTTCTTTCGGCTCCCACCCATGATGTGTGACATAAAAGGCGCCCAGTTGCTCTACTTTTCCATTGCTTAGAGCAAAGATGCTCCAACCCCAGCTGAAAGCTCCGAAGGTGCAACTGGTTTCTAACCTCAGGGGCCGCAGGAGGGAGGCGCTGGCCCCAGGATAGAAATGTTGAGGTGAGAGGTCTGGGAGAGGAGGGATGCTTAAATAGTGGTTGACAGAGAGCAGGGCAGGGAAACGGGCCCACAACCAAGAGCCCAGAGATCAGATGTAGTGCCCGGTGCCATATGTCCATGATCCATACAGACATGCTCGGAGGCTGCTTATTTCCTTTATGGAAATAAGCTGAGTGGATGAGTAATTAAGTTTAACTGTCACAAAGGCTTCATTATACACGAAATATGAATTCTAGACAATGGTGCTCTAAGTTCTTTTAAATTATTATTTTTTTATTTTTGAAGACTATAGGAAAATTATATGTTTTATGGGGCTGGCAAGACTAAGCACCTGTTTAGGCAAGCTCAGGGAGCCGAGTGCGACCCCTGGTGCCACCATACTGCACCGGCCCCACCCCTGGGTGCACTGAACTGGCCTTGGAGTCTGGGTGTGGTGCCTGTGATCTCAGCACTGGGGTGACTGAAAGTAGGAGGAGCGTTACGTGTCACGTCTGCAGAGTGAGACCCTATATGAAACACATTGAAAAAATAAAAAAGTAAGAAAACTACTTATTTTATGAAGCTATCTACCAGTTCTCCTGGTACTAGATTGCTTGACATTATTTATTATTTCAACTGTATTTATGAAACCAAGTGAAGACTAAAGTAAAAAAGATATTCAAGAGACATGGTCAGTAGTCTCAAATAATATTAATAATAATTGAATTCTACACTGGGAACATAGAAATGCAATAATCTAGACAAACTCTCTTTACTTGCTCAGGCTTATTTATATTTCCTTATTTATTAAATAAGATGCATAGTAGAATTCACTTCCCAGTAATGCATGCATGCATATATATATATATATATATATATATATATATATATATATATATATGAAACCACAACTTTTGAATGTTCTTTTGTGTGTGTGTGTTTGTGTGTTTTAGGGAAGGGTCTCCAGGGCGTTCAGGGTCTCACCCCTAGATTGGACTTTTAGTGGTCTGCCTGTTTACAGCCTCCATGCCCCGGGTCAGTGTTCTGTTGTAATCCATGTGTGTGTATGGTCCTTTCCCCAGTGGTTTAAAATGCATGTTGGAACCTGGGTGATGACAGCGATCTTCTTGTCCTTGTACCATTGCCGAACGATTCCCTGGAAGCTGCTCTGTAATTAAGTCTGGCATCTTTCTCTTGGATATATGCCCTAAATATTTTTAATGAATTTAAGGCATAGAAAGTTAAAAAGAATCGATTATTTATATTTTCACTGTGAATACAGTTTTAAAAGGTTAATCTACTTTTAAAAAGCACAGCATAGAAAAATTAGGTAAAATTTTATAAAACCTGAAATGAACCCAAACAAACACAATCAAAGGCACGAGGGATGTTAGTTGTTGTTGAGTTCTTCATTAGGAGCCTTGGTAGAAAAGATCAATTACACACAACAAACTGGGGAATACTTTTCTTTGGTAGCAGGGTTGAACTCAGGACCTTGTGCTTGCCAGGCAGTCACCTTTGGCACTGAGTCATCTCCCTGGCTCCAAGTAGTCCTATACTAGTCCTGTAGCTTATACTCTGGCAGCAGATGTGCATAAGTTTCCCTCTAACTCATTTCCTCTTTGCTCAGCATGCTTGAGACTTCAGCGTTTATCTGGAAATAACACATGAGTCACATAACGTGATGTCCTACTTTGTTTCTGTTTTGTGTTTATACATTTACTATTCACAAAGCATATTAAACCAATGACCAGCACATACATTTCTCTTTCACTAGTGTCTTCTAGGGCTATGAAAACAAGTAACAATAACACACAGTCTACTCCGCTAGCAATGGAGACAGGTTCTCCTGGAAGAGCTTACATTTTCATATTGAAAGCCACTTCGCTTGGCTTTAGCCTTGAACTGTGATTCTGCCAGATTAAATGAACACAGGCAGCAAGCTGGATTTGTTTTCTAAGGGAGAAACTGGAAGCCTCCCTAACTGGTCCATTGCCTTCAGCTTGTACTCCAGCTCTGCGACTCTGCTGTGCCACGTGGCCACATGTGACTGAGGTTCAAGGCCCACGAGAAAGGCACTTCTCCTTCTGAGTCAACAGCTAAGGGAGCAGCGCTGTGGAGAGAAGTCACGCCTTGGTTGACTAGTTCCATTTGGCTGCACTGATAAAGAGAAGCAGTCCAGGAGATCTTTGCAGAAGTAAAGTTCAGAACAGGAGAGCATGGCTTGTCTATGAATTTTTATTAAGTGGAGCACAATTAATGAGTACTGTATCAACCGAATCTATTACTATTACTTTCTTCTCAGAGAAGTAAAGAAATACACAGGAAAAGTGGGCAACGGCCCCGAAGTGTTACCGCACCCTTAACTTAGTTAGCATTGAAAACTAAGTGTTACTAAATGTTAAGAAATTGAACAGACGTAATCCCAGTGCTTGGGAGGCAGGGGCCAATTCGTGCTACTCTGGACTGACATAGTAAATTCGAGACCAGACAAGACCCTGCTCAAAAAAAAAAAAAAAAAAAAAAAGTAATCAGGGAAAGTTGCTCATTCTTGCAAATGACTACATGCAGTAGAAAACTTCTAAACATCCTTTGAACCTGTAAGATTTTCTAAATGTGAGAGTTCTAAATTTTGTCAAGAGTTAAGCAAGGAATTGTAACAGTAGATCTCATGAGGACACTTCCCAGTTCATTTCTAGGGTGGCTACGTAAATATAATCCATACAGAAACATAGATGTGCCCCTTGTCTAGCTAATTTATAATTTCAAATAATGAATTAAGTGTTTTACATAATCTATTGACATTTTTACTGATATCACTCCCCTCATGTCAGAGATTCTCTACAGTATCACGGTAATACGGCCTGCCTTTAAGCAAGCCTTCAAATCCAAACACCTCTCTTGTCCTTCAGTGGTTACCAAGAGCTGGTAGGGAGGGAAAGGTAAGGGAAAACAAGAAACGAGAAAATGCCCTTGATACACAAATCAAGGGTCAGGATCACTGCTGGGAATTTTCCTTTTCCTACAGTAAGCCCCTGACTTGTGGACAAGTTCCGTTCAGGAAAATATCAAATATAAGTCAGATTTGTTCACAATCCCAACAAAGTTATTGTTACGTAGTGCACTTGGGAATCACTCAGCACTCTCATGGAAGTTTGCAACTTGAAAATTTGGAAGTTGGGGACTTCCATTGTTATGTTTAAATGTGACAATAACATTTGGAGGAAACTGATTTACTATTAAAAGAGCAGATAATAAAACAGGATGAAAAAGATTGAATAATTTGTCCTAGGATCTCCATAGCAGGCTGAGATATTTAAATTGAGAGCTGTTAAATTCCAAATTCTATCTTCATTTTAAATTCTTTACTATAGAAGAAAAATTGTTTCAGAAGTACCACCCTGAAGCTAACAATTCTTTTCACCACAGCCCTCCCTGTACTGTGAGGTGTATTTTTTCCCCTCCCTTTTCCTACTTTTACTTAGCCCAGGTTCACTGTGCAGAGCCTGTTTCTTACCTACTCTTCTGGTTTTCTCCTACCGTTAATAAATGAGAATGTTTGCCATTATCAGAATGAGACGAAAGCTCTTAATTTCTCCAATTCATGAAATGGGTAGCTAATGAAGACTTACTGCCGACAGCCTCCCTTTCCATCCTTATTTCCCTTTCTTGGAGAACTGCGTCAGTTTTAAAAGTCAAAAAGTGGAACATCTTCTCCTCATATAGTTGGTAGAAGAGGTAGACAATCAACGCCATATGCCAGCGATAGCATTTGTCATGGTTTGGGATTTTTGTAAGGGGAACAATACAATATAGGACACATTTTATAATATTTTATGATAAGCCACCCCCCAAATAGCATGTTGAATCCTTTCACAAGTCTGTAAAGTTATTGTTTTAGTGCTCATGTGTGCATTTGGGCAATAAGACATTTTCTGCTCATATGATTACAATTATGCCCGCATGCAAATGATTCTTCAACTTTGGTAAGAGGTGTATTGGAATGAATCATCTGTCCTGGAGATCAGCTGTATACATTTGCTGGATGATCAATTCTCGTTATATATGTCCGTACTTACATTATTTTCATTTGAATTGATATTATCCACAAAATAACTAGATGATAAGAGAATTGTCTGTGTCTTCCATTAGTACAACTATTTTAGTCATGACACACCAGCAGCTAAATCATCTGTCTAATGGCCTAAAACGGGACGGTATTAGCTTCCAGTTGACCATGACTAGCATGTTGGCATCACTGAAACAATGGAAATCATAAAACTATGGACATTTTACATTTATTAGTTTTTTATGGAGGGTGGACATATTCCATTTATGCATTCTAGGGAACAAAGTTTAGATAGTAATTAAAAGTATTTAACCTGCATAAAAATTTTTATGCAGGCTATAAAGTTAATTTTATTATGGAAATTGCATTACACTTAACAGTTGATGACCTTATTTTACCATGATAATCTATTTTCCCTTAAATGAAGCATTGTGTTTCAGAAGCAAGAGCCAGTATTGAGGCCTGGAAGAGGGAGGGGCCACGTGTATTGCGTACGGTTTATTTCTGTATCTCCAAGTAGCATATAAGCCACTACTTGTAAGTTTATTTTGTATCAAGAGGGAACAGATTGAAACTTTAATTACAGACATGCCATACATTGTCACTTTATAACTTGGCTAACTGTAACTACTGTACTGTCAACAAGCTTTGGTGAGTTATGTCTGCTGTTTTGTTTTTATATAAGCATTGACATCTAGATTGAATTTGCATCAACTGAAAGTATTGACCATATCTCCTCTAGACAGTATTTCTTTGTTATTTCTAGACAACAGCTATATACTGTGATGTTTTATGTAGCTTCAAAGAGCAAAGTTAGTTTTTATTTCAGTTATTACTGAACACATGAGGTATATCACTTTTATATACTAATGAAAATAGTTTTCACAGTATTTGAATTAATAGAGCCTGTGAAGAAAGCAGCTACATATTAAGGTGGTTTTTTTTTTTTTTTTTGCAGGCCCAGGGATTGAACTCAAGCCCTTGTGCTTGCCAGGCAAGCACTTATTCTATTGAGCATTTTCTCTGGCCCCTTAAGTATTTCTTGATGTGATACAGAAGTCATATGTTTCTATGGACTAAGGTGATCAGAATCTTATATAAGTTATATAATCTATTTTTAAAAGACTAACAAATATTCAACATTAGCACCTACTTTGAAAAATGAAACTGAATAATTTGATATATGTTTTCTGATTTACAATTAAAAAATAAATGCTTTAAAACACTTGACTAACCATGATGTGCATGTGAAATCTAAAATTTAGAGAAATATTTAGATGTAAGAACAAAACAGTGGTAGGTGAATAGCAAACCAACATAGATTTTGAAATGTAATGAAAATAGTAAAGTAGAAAACAATCAGGAACACAAAATAGTAGGAGAAAGCACACATTAAAAGACAAATTCTTTTTGAAATCAAAGAGAAGCACTAGTTTCTTGATAAACAATAGCTCTCATTATCAAATTAGACAAGAGGTCTTAATTTCTCCAATTCATAAAACGAGTAGCTAATGAAGACTTACTGCTGATAACCCCTCTCTCCATCCTCATTTTATTTCTTGGAGAACTGCATCAACTCTGAAAGTCAAAAAATAGAATATCTTCTCCTCAAATAGTTGGTAGACGAGGTAGGCAATGCAACATGTATGTAATAGCATTTGTCATGGTTTGGGGTTTTTGTAAGGGGAAGAAAACACAGGACGCATTTTATGATACTTTGTAATGAATCACCGAAAGCGTCATATAGAAAGAGTGCAGGAAATCTGTCCACACACTACAGACCAAAGAGTCCAGCTGAGGGCCTGGATCCTAGCATCCTGTGTGAGTCCATCTGAAGACTGAGAGCTCATAACAGTGCTCCCCACAAGTTCAGCTGGAGGACTAGAGCCCACAACGATGTTTCATGCAGGTTTACTTCATGGATATGCACTGGAAAGGCCCTAAGTTTAGTGGTGGCAGCTAGAAAGGCCCTAAGTTTAGTGGTGGCAGAGAGACCAAGGATCTGTGCTAGCAGGCTGAGGGATCTGCCCTGAAGCCAGGAAGCTATGCTCAAGTTACGACCCAGAGCTCCCCTGAAAAGTACCACAGCCTTCCTCAGCCACCATGAGGCCCCAGGATCCTCCAGCAGTGAGGAAAGCTGAGCTCCCTTCAGGAAAGCCAACACAGGGAGCTTCTCCACGAGGCTGAGCAGTGCACCATCTTTCCCTCTGGAGCCAGGAAGCTATGCTCAAGATGACCAGAACTCCTCCAAAGTGTACAGCAGTCATTCTCGGCAACAGCAAAGTTCCTGGTCTCCTCTAGCAACAAGAAGAGCCAAGGCCATCAACAAAGCCAGTGTGACAAGCTTCTCGAGCAGAATAATCAGCGCCTTCCAGTAGCTCCAACAGCTTCTCCAAACAGCTACCCCAGCAGCTTATGTCTCTATCAAAAGCAAGACATTCAGAGGGTGACGGAAATTTGAGGTTAAAACATAATCCCTGATTATAGACATATACTGATATGACAATAAAAATATTAAAATAAATATTAAATTTTAACCATTTACAATACATAAGTATGTATTGTAATACCATTTACAATAGATAAGTATGGAAAAGATTTTAGTAAGATATATATCACTTTATACAAACATAGCACAGAAAATGGGTCATTTTTTGGGGGGGAATACTGGAATTGCCATATTTAAATCATCCCCTGAGATTATTTCCAATCCCTTGCTTTGGTCACTGTCACATGCGATTTTACTATAATTTTTCTAACAATTCTTCAAAAATATTTAGCATTATAGAGTCTGGTTTGTCTGTGGAGAACATAGCAATGAAGTGAAATGTGTAGTTTTTCTTTAAAATAAAGATGTAGGGCTTCTGGTAGAAAAGGAAGAGCACTGGTAACATTATTGCATGTGCAAATCAATGGCAGTTATTGACAATTTTGTTGTTGCACTTTTTTTTTTGTGAGAAAACATATAGACTGTTCCACTACAAACTGCATGCTCAAGGAGATATTGATGCTTGTTGCTAAAGAGAGTGAACAGTCTGCCATACTGATGCATAGTGAAAATAATTCTTCAATGAATTGATAATGGAAATGATGTTTGAGGATATCTTTTTCCTCAGCCTCACATAGTATAATGACCAATAAATGGCAATAAAATAATAGACGGCTCACTGTTTCAGTACTCTGCGTTTCTCTGTCTGCCCTAGTGATACAGGGGAATGAAACCCCCAACTTGAGAGATACCTGGGTGATTTCATGTTCTCTAAAGCTCAAGAATGAATTGTAGGAACAACAGAAATTAAGAGCAGAACGTATTTATTGGGAGAAAGTCCCTGTCCAAGGGAGGGACAGAAAGCAGACCTGAGTGGGTTGCCCCCAAAGTTTTGTCTTCTTCTAGGACTTTTTACAGAGTAAAACCATGTGGTGAGGCAGGTCTAAGGTGAGGAACATGGGAACTCCTTAGGTGGGTATGAGGTGGAACAAAACTATGGTCAACCAATGATGCTACGTGCACGATCACTCAGGTAAAATGGATTCAATCCAGGACCGAATGGGAAAGCGAGTCACAAGTACCGAGCAGGCATGAATACAGAGCAGGGCTTTTCCTGTAGGAGGCTGGGTCAGTGACTTCCAGACGTGACTCTCAAGGTGAGAGGCTCATGTAGAGTATCAGCGCTGGATGGTTGTCCTTGGGGAGGTGCATGCCTGCATTTGCTTACTCTTTTGCCTTGAGGTCCAGCTTACCGCAGGGCTCTGTCTCCCACAGGTGCAAAGTCCTCTTGTCCTTTACACTGTCCCCTGGAGGGCCTTGCTCTGTCTGCCTGCCTGTCCTATTCCTCTCTACCTCAGCTGCCTGCAGCACCAGAATCAAGTGGAAATGGGAGCTGGCCTTAATCAGAGCAGAAATGCGTTGGAAGCCTCAAGCGTCCTTCGCCCCAGTCAGCCCCGACACAGAAATTCGCCTTCAGAAAACTCAAACCTCAGTCAGGACCCCTTATTCAGTTGAATTTTCCTTATCTTTTTTAAGTTTTCTAACACAACTTTCTTTTAAAATCGTATGGCCGATCTGTCATAAAGTTAGGACATTACGCACAACGTCCTTTTATACTTAATTCAGAACGTAAAACATTGTACATACACACATGTACATGCACACCATGCAAAAAAATAAAAAGGAAATATAAAGGAAACGTCAGGAGCGACCCACCTAAATGTGGCTGAATGCACATACAGGTAGAGTACATGTCCCACCTTTTGTGGTGCATTTTAAATCTAAGCCATAATACTTGTTAGGTGCGAACCCACGCAATCGACCAGACCAGACATTCTGATGGGAGTAGAAGATTGACTGCGGGGATCAAGCAGGCCACTGTCTGGCAAGCCAAGAAAACAGTGAACAAAGGAGCACAGGACACTTTACAGGATCTTTTAGGGAGAGCGACCATGGGCTGGAACAGTGGAGCGAGAGCTAATCTTAGCAGGGCTACGTGGTCTGTGGGGGACCTTGAATGTTGACAAGGGAGAGTTGTGTGGTTTCTTGCCTGCGGGGACCTGTTCTGCGGCTTTGGGTGGACTCTCCATGGGGCCAAGGGGGAGAGAGTTTGTGCGGGGGGCGGGGGCTGGGAAACCAAGACGGAGTGTTTTGGGAAGATGCTTTGTAAACTCTGAATCCTGACCTATCAACGCTGATAAGAAATGATTTCGAACATTCTGAAAAGGTTGCTTTGGAGGGACATACAGGTTGGTAGAGACCAGTTCATGTATGAAAAGAGAATGCTTTGTCTTTATGTCTGCTCAAATAATGCCTGTTTAAAAAGATGGACCCTGATTGCCTTATGGAGTACAAGCCTGCTATGGTTTATCTCATTCTTCATTGAGAAGTAAGCATCAGTACGTGCAGAGATGAGCTAGACTTTTCTCATAGCATGCAGGTTGGTGTCTTTTGAGATACTGTTCAAGTGATCAGTTTTGGTGGCCAGAACTTCACCTAGGATCTAGTAGTTAGTTAATAAATACTGTTTGTGAAAAATTGAATTATAAATGGGAGCTCATGGACTCAAATTAAGGCAATCACTGTTATCTTAGGGAAAATAGATTTAAGAATTTTTTTTTGAATCAAAATCATGGGCCAGGGGATATAGCTCAGTGGAATAGGTGTCTGACTGGGAAGTGCAAGATCCCAAGTTTGGTCCCCAGAAGACAAACAAACAAACAAACAAACAACCTTAGAAGTATTTGGTAAATGAGAAGAGGAAGGAATCAAGGAAGAGAAAGGTGTGGGAAGTAAGCAAGCTATGATTTTCACCAAGATAAAATATTACAGGAGGAGTAGATGTGGGGTAGAAAAAATAAATTTAGTATCAGCTATATTGAGCATAAATTGTGTGCCATCTATTTGGGACAGAAACTTCACGTGTGAGGCTCTAGAGAAAGATCTTACACTAAGTGATTTGCAAACCTTTAAAAACAATTATCAGTAGAACACAAGTACAGATATGATGAATAACCTAAATACTGCCAATTTTTGAGTATTAGACAAAATATTAAGATCAAGAATGAAGGCGTTATTATTCTAAAATGCCTGTTTTTTTTTTTTTTTTCCTCCTCAAAACGGGGTATTGAACTCAGGCTCTTGCATTTGCCAGGCAAGCACTTACTCTACTGAGCTGTCCCCCCAGCCCTATTATTCTAAAATGGATATGAAAGATAAAGATTACAGTTCTAACCAATGTTTTTACAGATGTGAAATTGAAGAAAAATCATGAATCTAGTTTTTTTTTTTTTTTTTTTTTTTAACTGTATTTGGAACAGGGTGTACAGGGTCTCACCACACAGGTCAGACTCCTAGCAATTCTGCTGTTTTCAGCCTCCCTAGTGCTGGGACTACAGGTGCGGCCACCATGCCAGTCTCGCAAAGCTTCGAGGTATGCCTGGAGGCAGGGCAGGCATGGCACACCTGGGGCTGAGCTCCCAGGCCTGTGTCTGCATCTGCCTACTTGGGCCCTTTAATCTGCTGAGCTATCTGGTCAGCCCAGAATCTAGTTTTATCACAATTCATCAATAATTATTTTTTAAAAACCAACAGCATGAGGAGAAGAGCCACTACTGTTTGTTAGGTAACTGTGTGCCTTTTGGCATTTTAATCTCAAATAGAGGACCATGCTAGAGAAGACGTTAGACGAAGAATGTATTTAGACTAACATCTAATGGCATTCAGTCAGATGCCCGGAGCGCCCTGGCGATAGCTCTACGATTTTCTGTTTTCCACTGGTTCCTATACAGCGCCAGCATCTGATGCGGTCCTTGCTGTCTCCACGCCGAACATTCCAGTGGTTTGTCTGTATGTATTTATTTCCCGTTTAAATTTCTTCCCTTTAATTTTGTACTTTGGAAGCAGAGTGAACTGAACCTCTCATAGTTCTTTAACTCAGAGCAGCGCGCACTCTTGCTCTGGCGCAAGTCTGCTCTTCCCCAAACGAGCCCTAAGATTCCTTCACAATGAAAGCAATTAGTGACTGTTACTACCTCTGAATCCGTAGGGCTTCAGTTCCATCCACCTGCAGGTAAACTTATGCAACTATGCCAGGAGACGTGCCCACAACAGACCTATTATTTATAATGAACTGAGGGTGATGGACATTGTGATAAGAAAAAAGAAAAATATCATGCAGAGCCAATGATGTGCAGGACTTGGGATTTCTGAGAAAAAATCACTTTGTCTTCTTTACTGAGAAAATGCCTGCAGCAGCTGCTGCTGCCGGTTGATAATGAGGTGCCTTGAAGCAGGTCTAAGTAGGACACCAAGGAGGAGAATGTGCTCCTCAGAAACAAACGGGGAGACAGGCTTGCTCCGAAGTCCTTCAGGAACGCAGAGGCAGAGCACGGGGAAGCGGCTGTCATCCCAGCTGCCCACGAGGCTCAGAGACGCGGATTCCAGTGCTGCAGACTGAAGGGGAGCCCCGGTAGCACCAAAATTCATCCCCCCAAAATGAAACAAAAGTGACGTGCAGGTTTGTCAGTCCGAAGAACTAGAAAGATACTGTTACTTAAGTCAGGTCGCTTAGCTTTCCTTCTTTCCAGAGTCCTAATCAATACATTTATCAGCTGTCATTAATAACGCCTCACACTTTATATAGCCGTGTCAGTAAATCCTCCTACCATTCTAGGAGATAGCTTTATGGCCATTTTTATAAACGAGGAAGCTGAAGAGCACGCAGGTTAAGGAATTTACCCAAAACCACATAAGTAACTGTGTGAATGCAGAAACTGAACCATAGCCTTATTTTAGAATTGACAATTGATTACATAAAATACTACACCATTTGTTTTGACTAGAATTTGTCTGAACCTTAGCATTTTTGCTGCAGCATTAGGTACAGAGTGTGCTCCAGAGGCTACTTCACATGTGGGCCCTGCTCCTCTCTATTTTTTTGTGTCCACAAAATGATTAAAATTATAGGGTTTCTATTTCTGTGTATGCACCGTGATAGAGGCATTTCTGTCCTACAGAGGCGTTCACAGTAATAATAATCCTTCCTGCCCGAGAGGTAATTAGGATATTCTCTGAGGACTCATCCAATTCCCAGTTCACATCTCAGTCTGTAACACGTACCAAAATGTAGTTTGATTAAATCAGTAAAGTAAAATTAAATGCTTTGGGATTCAGCTCGCCTAGGGTAGGAGTGTTACTCAGACTATCTTAAGGTGCATTTTTTCTTTATGAAATTTCATGCAACCCCTCTGCGATTATTAAGTGCTGTGCTCATATGTCTGACTCTCGTCGATGGTCTCTTTTAATGCTTGTATAACACAAGTCTCACTTGATATAAATATATGTACATATATTTACATATGCATGAATGTTTACATCTAAATCTAGTAGCATTTTTCTTAAAAAAATAAAACATTTACAGGTTTTTGGTTAAAACACCCAAGGAGCTTCCAAGCTACCGTTTCATTCTAACAACACAGTAGAAGCTTAAGAAAACTGACAAATCAGCAGTTCTTCTTAGATCTGAGAGGAAGTTAGATCACAAGGGAAACTGCTGCTCCCAAATTGGAGAGAACTGAAGTCCTACCCGAGTGGAAACGCGTGAGTGAAGCATCCGTAAGAACCACTTGGGAGGTAGGAGACTGTGCAGGGTGACAGATGAGCTTCAGGGGTTCACTCTGCAAAGCCTGAGAGAGAAAACTCTCTGTGGCCTAGTTATAGAAAACCAGCTCTGGCCCACCTCTGAATTTCACCTGAAGGTTCTCAGCATCTACCAAGTCATTAGAGTGAAAATTAGAGGAAACTCCCTGGCCTTTTGGAAGAGGCAGGGAAGAAAAAGAATCCTTTTGAAAAATAACAGTGTCCTGTGTTATTTTTATACAAGAGATCATATATTAGATGCAAGTGACCCTTGTATCTAAAATCCAGCCAAAGAATTACGCAACCAGTGATAAAGAGTTTATCAGAGCTTAACTGACTAGGAAGAGAAGTGCCAAACCCTAACTCTGACTGTCTCTAGTTACCAGGATACCAGTAAGGAATGTTTTTTGGCTGAGATCCACTAATAAAACTCCAAGGGCACAAGGGCACCAAAAGACTGAGAAATGATCTTAAATTTATACGACTATTTACTGAAGTTTATTTTACCCACTGCATAAAGTCTACTTTCAACAACAAAAAATTGACAAGACGTACTATGAAACATACTTCAAAGACAGAGCAAGCACCAGACTGAGAGTCAGGTATGGCAGAAATTTGAGATTATTAAGTCATGAAATTTAAAAGCATAAAAATAGAACTATGCTCAATATGCTAAGGGCTTTAGTGGAAAAAGGAGAAACATGTAAGAACAGATGGATAATGGAGGCAGAGTGATTGAAATTCTAAGGAAGTTCCAGAAAAAAATTCTGGAAATTAAAAGAAAAAGTCAGGTGAATGTTCTGATAGCCTCATTAATGGATGGATCTTGTCTGCAGAAAGAAACTCA
Organism: Myocastor coypus; assembly: GCA_004027025.1. Classification (NCBI taxonomy): domain Eukaryota; kingdom Metazoa; phylum Chordata; class Mammalia; order Rodentia; family Myocastoridae; genus Myocastor; species Myocastor coypus. Next base: position 39,965 of record PVJA010002772.1, on the reverse strand, counting down.
GAGTTTGAATATATGAAATGAGAATAGAAACATAAAATAAAGAGAAGCAAAAACCAGGACTAAATAAATGAGAAAAGAATAAGAAATGTAAGACCAGCTGATTATATAAACAAATTTTAAAAGAAGTATGTGATACACAGAATTAAAACTTTTTATTCACCATTGACATCATTGTCTATGTAGAATAGCCAAAAGAATTAGCATAAAGCCCCTGTAATAGTAACAAAATACCAGAAAACTGGATTTATGTACAAAAATCCATTACTTTCTTCTATACTAGCAGCGTACAAGTGGATATTACCATTTCCACTGCAATGCTTAAGACAGACAACTCTGGTGTAAGTCTAGTGAAATATGTACAAGATCTTTTGGAGGGAAATTACAACTTTCCTGAAATTACAAAACGAAACAAAACAAAACAAAATCACTAAAGAAATATTTGGAGAGTTATTCTGTGATTTGAGATAGGAAGACTCCTGGTTGCCAAGGTACACTTTTTAATCCAAGGTTTTCAACATAATCTCAAGCAATTAAATGGGGATGTTACATATTTGAATAAACTCAATCTAAATTTTTGTAGGAAGTCTGAAGATGTTGGTTATCCAATAAAGTATTGAAAGAAAACAACAAAATAGAAGGAGTGACAACTTAGAAGTTTAAGACTTACTATAAAGTTTTAATGTAAACAGTGTGATGTGCAGAACAGTGAACAGAGAGATGAATTGACATCCACGTAATCCCAAATCTTTAATGAAGGAGTAGACGTAACACAAAGCTCCACAGCAGAGCTGGGGCAGCTGGATGTTGACAGGCAAAAATGAAATGAATCTCAACATAACTCTTACACTTCTAACAAAAGTTAACTCAAGACCCATCAATCTGAGAATAAAACCTACAGTTTAAGGCTTCTAAAATGTAGGAGAAAAATCGGAATATCTCTGAATATGATTCATGCTCTCAGGAACAATAGAAACAGCAGGATTCATGAGACAGTGAGCTAGCTGTCCCTTGTGACCCGAGTCCCAGCGAGTTGTGTGATGCCCTCTGTCCTGCAGGGAATTTCCAAACAAATAAGAAGCCACACCATAGGATGACCAAAATGATGTTTTTCAACTGAGCATTTCACAGAGACTACTATCCAGAATATATAGAGGAATCTTGAAATTCCACAAGAATATTCCATTAAAAATAGGCAAAAGCATTACACAGAAAAGATGCCTCATTACTGAAGAGATACAAAACACAAATAGTCAGGTCAAGAATTGTTCAGCATCTTACGTTCGTATGAAATTCAAGATAAATGACAGTCAGAAATGACAGTTAAGATGGTTCTGATTCAAATGCCTGATGATACCAGATCCTGGGGAAACTGCTAAATGGTGTTGCTGTACTGAAAGACAGCTTGGAAATTTCTTTTTAAACTAAGATACACTTAGCATGTGACACAGTAACTGCATTCCTTGGTAGTTTCCCAAATAAGATAGAAACAACTTCTGCACAAAAACCCTGCATGTGGCTGTTATTGGTACCTATATTCATAATTTCCCAAACTTAGAAAAAGCTAATATATCTTTTAATATATATCTTTAGAATATCCGAAATTTTTAACTCTCTCTTTACAGATTACCTAGATCACTTTTGATTAAGAAATCTGTGTGAAGTCAGTCAGGGCCACGTGTCCGTTTCCCGCAGAGCCCTGCTGTGAGGGGTGCCTCAGTGCACCGCTCGGGGTCTCTGCTCACACTTGCTGGAACCATTTGTGGCAGCTTAGTCCCCAGGTCACTTTTCCACATAAATTGCTTCGTAAATGCTTCGGCATTCTTACAGGATGTTTCAGGTCCTTAGAGCATTCTTCAGCTAGGTCAGCTCCGAGCGGGGACTCAGGCTGGAGGTCGTTCACCAGGGCTATGAAGGACTGTATTACTAGGGTCCCCTTGGTTGCCGGCTTCCAGGTCCCAGTGCTAACTATTGGCAGGCAACGTTTCGCTGATGTCCTTTTTCATCATCATTGTTTGGGTGACCGATCTTGATTGTAAACTTGATCTTCGGTGGTTTGAAAGGGTACTCTGCTGGAAAGTTGATTTCCATTCTGCAGGCCCCTTATAATTCGGAGGGTCGCCAGAAGCATTAAGCCCTTGCCAAGGAAATAGATTGGCTTCATCGCCCGAGATGTTCCGGAAGGTTTTCATTCCACATTTGCAGATCTCTTCAAGTTCCTTCACCAGCCTCCTGCTGGCTGCTGCCTTGGATCTGGTGCTGTGGCTTTCCCAGAATGCATTCTGTCTTTTAATATTGGAGTGTACGAATGACTTGCACGAAAGCCAGAACAAGGAAGAGTTTCCATTACAAAGAGGTGATGGGCCATTTATCCATGAAAGGACATAGAGGAAAGCTAAATGCGTGGTACTAAGTGGAAGGACCCAACACAAAAGACGATGTATTGTTTGAGCCCAAATAAATGACACATTATCAAAGGAGGTATAAACAGAAAGTTAAATCAGCAGTGCACAAAATTAGAGAATAGGGAGAGAGGATTCAGTAGAACACATAAATCTCTTTTATAATTTTATTTTAAACAGAAAAGAAATATGAAATAACAATAAAACAGTGCTTCAAAACATACCAGGAGCAGAATAACAAAAATCATTGTGTATTATGACAATGCATTGCATTTTTTTGTCTTTTTGAGACAGGGTCTCGCTATGCAGTTGAAGCTGGCCTTGAGCCCACTTTTGTAGCCCAGGCTGGTCTTGAACTCGCACCGATCCTCCTGCCTCAGTCCTCCCAAGTGGTGGGATTACAGGCGTGAGCCACCACGCCCAGCTTCTCAGTGAACCAAGAGAACCCAGCAGTACAACGCCTTAAATGTCCTGTGTACGCATATATTTTTGCCTTTACCCTTCCGTTTCTCATATCTCCCAACAGTTTTTTGTTTCTTCTGTCTGACACCCACAAGGTAAGAGAGGAATGGTTTATGTAAGTCACGGGTTGTAGTGATGTCAGTCGATCATTGGTTGGCACCAAGACAAGGAGGCACAAGGCAGAGAAACATCACAGAAACAGCTCATGGTGGGCAGAACGTAGCAAAGAAGGGAAGGAAACCAGCGTCTGCCCCGTGGCTGGATAAGGCTTGGGGGCGCAGGTAAACAGTCATGGCAGGAAATAATATTATTCCGTATAGCACTGGAATGGTGGAGGCTCCTGTGAAACTGTGTGGCACACACAGCGCCGACAGCGAATCCTGGATCAAGGAAACAACGCAGGGGCTTCAAATAATGTGTCAGCCTAAGATCATAATTTACAGCAAATGTGCCACTGTGCGGCAGAATATTGATAATGAGAATTTCTAGAGTCGACAGGAGAGATTTATGAAACTTATTGTGTTTTTCAGTTAATGTTTTTATAAGTCTATGAATTAAGAAAGTAAACTTCATTAATTAAAGCTATATATTCATATATACTTTGAAATTACTAGAATTTACATAATTTACTTTGTCGTTGCATTTTATGGCTACCATGACTTTTAAAGTGGTCAAATAAAAACTACTTCCTCCTTTGTATTTTTGCTATTCATTCTAAGTATCTGTGCAGCCATTGTGAAGTCTGATAAACCTTTTCAATTCTTTACTAGATTAGCTATATTATATATGTTGTAGATTAAAAGCGATGGACAGACATACCGCTTCAGTATCCCTAAGCTAAATAGCTAAGAAATCTGTGATTTATTTTTTCTCAATCCATCCATCCTGTTTCTAATTAGTCTCTCCCACACTCTTCCCTGTACACTGATGAAGTAGGACGTTCATTAGCCAGATTCGTGCAGGCTTCTTTCTTTAGAACTATATTCTTTGCTCTTACTGTGCTGTCTCTTCAGCCATTAGTTTCATACAATTTCATCTTAGTTATATTTCAGAATAGTTGTTGGGTCATTTTTGTGTGAGGCCATTTCTAAAGAATTGATATTAAACATATTTGTCCATTTTCAGAATTACTGAAAAAAATGCAAACAGATTCAGTGATTCAGTCAATCTCGAGAATAAAGACACTGGAAGTTCTTTTCTGATAGAAAACACTAAAGGCATCAACTTGCATTCATGAAAGCATCTCCCTCAAATCATGTTTTATTTAATGTGTTCCTCATGAAGGTATTTCACATCACAGCCCAAATGTAGCAAATTTACCCCCGCCCCCTTCGAGCACAGCTTGGTTGATTAGGTCTGTTTTGGGATACTTTTGAGATGTAAATTTTGGTTTTCACAAAGAGAGTTGATTTGAATTTCAAGTCTATATATTTGTCTTCTGATGTAATCATCATTGTGTGTCTGTGCCCTTTATGTAAATGATACAGAATTTGTCTATCACAAAATTTAATAGAGTTGATTCACAACAGGGAGACTTTCTGAAAAACGCTTCGTTAGGTGATTTTGTCATTGCACGAACATCACAGAGGATATGGATACGACATAAGATGACTGGAGTGCAACTGTGGAAGGTCACCACTATGTTACCATAGGGGTTGGCAGTCATCACTATGACGTCACACGAAGTCCCTGACGTCAGTGCCATCTGCTTCCTCCTCGTTTGTCCCTACGAGAGATGAGTGCTGTGTTTACTGCTTTGTGTCACGGGTGTGCTTTCTCCTTCATACCAGGAAATATTGAAAGAGCATTCCAAAATATATTCTCTCTGTCCCTAAAGAGCAAATTTCTCTTTGCTTATCCATAAGGTTTCTTTTTGACAAATATCAATATGTATGCATTTACTGACTGCTCACATAGGCCTGCTTGAAAATTAACTCTATGATTCTGTATCATCATGTATTCATAATGTGTATGGTACATTATGCATACAGTATTCCATTGATTACTTAGTTATATATGTTTATATAAATTAAACACATTTTTTTTAGTATATTTGGTACAGGGTTTCACACTATGCAGCTCAGCGTTGTAGTGGTCCACCCATTTTCATCCCCTACAATGCTGGGATTACAGGAGTGCACCACCATGCGCAGACTGCATGGCTGGCTCAGCTTCGCCCTTGCAGCATGTGGTACCAGGCATTGAACCCCAGTCCCTGCGCTTTTCTACGCAGGTGCTTAGTCCCCTGGGCTATCTCCCCGGGCTCTGGAATAATTTTTTAAAGATAAAGTATTCAGTATTTCTTCAGTATTTCTTTCAAGAATTTTTAATGCTATTCTGGGAACAATACTCAGGTATGTCCTCCACGGCCAGAACATCACGGACTCCTTTCAGCTACGCATTCCCACTCACCCTGACCATTAATGAGGCCGCCAGCCCGCACTGGGGTTAGCAATGAGGTTTGCGTAAGTTGGAGCTCACAAGACGGATCAGCTAGTACTGCAGACAGATACAGATCAATGTGATTTCCATACTTCAAAAGTAATATGGGAAACACACTTGAAAAGCTATCTTATAATTTCAAGTGGAAGGAACAGAAATAAAAGACAAAAGCAGAAGACACAGACAGGAAAGAAACAAATAGAAACTTTGGAAGACAACAATACTGGAATCTTAGCAAAGATGAAACCGTGACTAAGGAAAAGACCTTAATGAGAAAAATTGGGCTATGAATTCTATGTTCAACAGGTACACTGTATAAAAGGGAAAATGTATGAAAGGGATTGAGAGAAAAAAATTCAGTTCCATCAATACAGAAACGTTTTCATCATAGAGGCAAAAATGACATATGATTTCAATAGAAAAAAAAAGGAAAACCTGGAAAACTTTGCCAAACTAAATAAAATAGTCAAGTTTTGCGCTGATCACTACATTCTCATACAAAGGTATCCCAAGATTTAGCTATGACAAATTGCACTGCTATCAGGTGAGGAATGGATAAAAAAAGATGTGGTATTTTTTTCATGATGGAGTATTATTCAGAAGTAAAGATAAATTTGAGCCTTTTATAGATAGATGTATGCAGCCAGAGACTATATTGGTAAGGAAAATAAATCAGACTCACATGTGCAAACATTGTATTATCTTGCTAGTGTGAGAAACTGAAAGCGTAATTAAAATCTAAAAGGTGGGCTGAGGACATAGCTCAGTGGAATAAGTGGCTTGCCTGCCAAGCATAAGGTGCTGAGTTCGATCCCTGGTACCACCACCCCCCCAAAAAAAAATCTAAAAAGTACAATAGATATTGTGAATGGGAATGAAATGGGTCCATGGGAATGAAATCTGGGATGAGAAAAAGGACAAACAAAAGAAGAGAAAAAAGATATATTTAGGTGTATATGAGGAGTAGTTTGGATAAGTTTATTGTCAATTTCTTCTGGTCTTTTGAAAGGAGCAGTTAATGCTTGACTTTTTTTTCCCTTTTTCCTCTTTTGAATTTCTTACAACTTCTTTGTTATTGTTTTGTTTTGCTTTGTGTTTAAATAAATCTTGTACATTTGTATCTGGTAATCTACAGTGTCATGTAATACAGCAACCACTGTTGAATTCCTATTACATTTAGTCAAATATTGCATCATTTCTAGTAGTATTTTATCACCATTTTGTATTCTTTAAAAAATCTGAACCAAAGTAAGAAAAAAAGTCAAAAGCTTAGTGATTTTTTTACAAAGCTCATTAATGCATTATCTACCCTGCAAAGTTACATAGGGTCCTCTAAATATAAAAACTCATGAAAACAAAACTTCACCAAGAAGATATTGTATACTTTTGGCACGTATATAATATACTAACAGAACATTATATGTGAGTCATGTAGTATATTTATTACCCACACACACAAGGAAAAGAGATGGTAAAACTAATGAGCAAAAATGTATGAGTAAAGCAAAATTAGAAATAGAAATTTCACAGATAAATATTTTTATAAATCCTTTTATGTTGAATAATAGTCTAATGAGTTTCAGCATATTGATGGCAATAATTTTGTAGGATAACATATGAAACATTAAACTAAAAAATATCAATCATGTATAGTTGATCTATCTTTCTAGTCTCTGAATTTTCAGAAATAGAAAATTCTTCAACCTATAAAGTATCTCAATAATATGTTCCTTTCTCTCTATCTCTCTGTCTCTCCGTCTCTCTGTCTCTCTGTCTCTCTGTCTCTCTGTCTCTGTCTCTGTCTCTGTCTCTCTGTCTCTCTCTCTCTCTCTCTCTCTCTCTCTCTGTCTCTCTCTTTCTTTCTCTCTTTTGTGCTAGAAATTAAACTCAAGCCTTTGCCTTTGCTGGGCAGGCGCTATGCCACTGAGCTCTATTCCTGACCCTGTGTTCCCATTTTTTACCCATAATGAGGATTATTTATTTATTTAGTACAGGGTCTTGCTGTGCAGCTTGGACTTGTGTGACCCTCCTGACTCAGCCTCCGCAGCACTGGGATTGCAGGTGTACACCACCACACCTATTTTTTCATGCCAATAAGGTGTGTCCAGGGTTCTGGGGCTGGCACCGCATGTGGTACTGGGGAATCAAACCCGAGTCCTTGTGCTTGCCAGGCAGGACCTTGGACTGCCAAGCTATCTCCTTAACATGAATGTGGCTTTTGAAATCTACACATTATAAATGTTTTCCTCCTAATATTTTACATGCAAGTTATGTCATAGAAACTGTTAATGAGATATAATAATTGAAATCATTTTGCAATCTAGCATATATAGATTGTTATATATTAAAATTTTTGCAAGGCTTAATAAAGAGGCCCTTGATAACTAGTAACAAGATCATTAGTTTCATTGATAAAATAGAAAAATAGAGTTCAAATAAAGCAAAAACAAATAATGATTTCTATCACGACCAACCCGTAGCTTTTATATTATTTGGTTAAGACATCTGCATAATAATAATAATTTAAAATTATTATCTCACTGAAGCAAGAGCATAGTTTTTGTGTAAGAAATAGTGGCTTTTAGACAAGTAAGCCTTATAATCTGAGTGGTGATGATCAGAAATGGCTACTTGAAACGCCCTGGCTTTGGGTTCATTATTTCTGTGTGTACATTATATAATGAATTTAATGAAAGTTTGGAGCTCATGTTCGGAAAGCTATTACCTTTTCGCTATTGCACGCAAGTCCTTGTCCAGAGGGCAAAGTGAGCAGCATCACATGTTTTCTTAGGCACTATATGAAAACATTAATTTCTTTCTGCTGCTTTGACGGAACGCAGCGCTGTGGGCAAGCACTGCTCAGTGATCCCATTTTTGCTCATAATCAATGTAGCTGGGTGACAGTGGGCATCTATTTTTCATTTCTGCATCCAGCAGAGTAAAATGATATGTGGCTTTTTTTCAAAGAAGCTGCTTTTATGAAATACAGATGAAAATAGCATTCCTGGTCACCACTGAGCAAGCCAGTTATTACTGTAATTCCAGGAGAGCTGCGGAAGATGTGAACTTAGCCTTTCTCTTCTTCTTCCCCTACCTCTCAATGGGATAATTTGAAAATATGAAACTTGAGGAGTTGGCTGTGAGTCATATATAACAGAATGAGTCCTAAGGATCACATACCTAGTCCTTGCCATATCTCTGTGGATCCTTTGACTTCTAAATACCCATGTGCTGTAAGTGGTAGCACAGATTTATTTTTTGGGGGGAGGTTGTTTTTTGGATTTTGTTTGTTTGCTTTTTGATTAAAAACAATGAAATTATCATGTCACTTTTGGTCCATTTTTGGTCTGATGCATACATTTCTTACTTGAGATTTCTAAAATATGAATGAGCTAAATTATAGAAAATGCTCCAAATTGCAGTGAGCTGGCTTTGCCTGAGAAGCAGCAGATATTTGCTGTCAAAATTGAAATTCTGGAATGGATGGAGAAGATGATTGGCAGGGAGAAACCCCAGCCTTTCCTAAGCTCTACGTCGTCAGGTCCTGTGCGTTTCCTGCTCATGCCAAACAGGCTCGTAGTATCTGTCCAAATTCTGTGAGATTTCTGATGGTTGTAGGAAAGATAGATCCTATAGTTACAAGGATGGTTGACACGGACTCACTGTTAATAAAGGACGGGCGAGGCAGCTAAGATTAGCTCACTGTGAGTACAGTGGATAGTTCTTGCAGCTTGATTTGTTTCTGGTGTCTTGGTGCTGGCTGGCGGTGGCATGCATCTACATGGATTCTGGAGGCCTACAGAAGAGAAGCGCCAATACTTGCTTCACATTTAGTGGAATCACTTCTTTTTAAAAATGTTACCTTTATAGTTATAAATTATATGCAAATATATTCAAATACAATATCAAATAAATGTCCAATTACAGTATAGGGAACTATATATGACAATAGTTATCTCTGTCTCCTGCAACTGTACGACTTTGGATTTTAATATTCTCTCAGTAGTGTACACAGTTTTCAAAAATTTATAAATGTTTATATGTACACATCTGGCATTGTATACTGAAAATAGCATCATGTTTCATGTTTTATTTATTTTATATAGCAATAAAATTACTACAGATAAAGTTGCTGACAAATCAGGCTTTATAGCTCACAGTTTTGTAGATGTGAGGTCTGGCCTTACTTAACTGTCTTTCCTCCCAGTGCTGAATTTAAGGCATTGAAGCCATAGGGGAAAATTGCGCTTTGAGATTAACTGAGATTATTGGTGGGAGGCAGCTGCAGTGTAGACCCGTCTTCCTGGCTTCCTTGCTTGGTTTGACCAAGGATGACCCTTAGCCTCTCGAGATTACCTGTCTCCAGTGCGACACAGCCAGCCCCCAAATCCCAAAGCTACAGCAGTGCTAAGTTCCTCTCCTGTTTCAAACCTCATTGCCCTGTCATCTGCCTCCATCAGCAGAAGACTCACGTAGGCAGTCTCATTTGAACAAACAGGTGAGCTTTTTAAGGTCACAGATTAGTAACTGGGTATTCAAAGAATCTTTAGCCAGGGGACACATTTGCGCAAATATTGCATGAGGGTGAGACAGTCCAGGAGGCTGAAATTCTGCCTCTTTACCCATACTGCTCTGAAACTTGCTTCATTGGCTTATCTTATTGGTTTATTTATTGGGAGGTGAGTGTAACCCTAGCAGAACCCTGGCATAAACTATGTACTGAAGCAACCAGTCATTTTGATGTCATAACCAGAGCTTTTCAGTGAAATAATTTCCTAGAAGTGGGATTTGAGTGAGAGCAGGTGCACTTTTACCTGAGAAAAATAAGATCAAGCGAGGTTTTGGGAAAACTATCTTGAAATGAAATACTTACCTTTGTGCCTGCTTTTATGCTTTTTAAAGAGGGCCTGCCCCCTTAATTCCTTAAGGTGGATCCGCCTGGTAGATGCATGATCTGTGCAATCCAGGCTACTGTCTGTATCTCACTAATTGGCTCGTTCGCTAAAAGAAAGTTAATAATGTCCATTCTTCCAGGCTGCCGTGAGCTTGAAATAAGTGAAGGTTTCCAAAATGCTTGGTGCAGCCATGGAACGCACCGAGCTGAGAAATCTCAACCGGTCTTGGGGTTTGAGCCGCGGGACAAGCCTTCTTAGGGCTCACGGCCACTCCCCACCAATCTGAAATACATTGCTTTTGATTTTTTCCTGATCCTCTAATCCTAATTTATATTCTCTGTACTTAATAAGTACTTATTATATGCCTGTGGTGACCAGATAACTGTTAAGTATGCAAAATATAATTACCAGTAAACTCATTATGTTCCTTGTTCATCATATTTATAGTTTACTACTTTGTCAATAACAAGATTACCAAATTATAACTAGGGGTCAGTACTATGTATAAAGGAGCCAAAGAACCACGGGGGTGTGGAGGAGGGAAGCAGTGGTCTGAGGGTCAGTGTCCACCGCAGAGTTAGAATCAACTTGGCTTCCAGCAAAACATTGTGATTCAGTTACTTCGCAGGAAAACTCAATTGAGGACGTTTAGCATTAAGCGTATACAGACATGGGAGTCCACAGAACGGGTCATTATGCATATGCCAGTGATTCGCCCAATGGAGACGTGGTTTTGCCTTGAATAACTTTACCCACAGAGGTGGCAGTCAACATGCAGACAGGCCAGATTGGAGTCTGTTTGTTTTGCAGGGAAAAAGTATGCTTCTTGACAAAGACACACTAAGTGGGAGACATCAAACAGAGAGATACAGCTGTAAGGTATTCAGGCTGAGTGCAGAGCTGAAGTGCAGGTTGCTCTTGTGGTTTGTTGACTTAATGGAGCAATGGAACTCGTGGCGGCAGGTGAGGTCGTGTAGTGCTTAAGCATCCTGAGCCGCATTGTCTGGTGATGGGATCTGTAACCCCGGGGGAGCTCAGCGCTGGAAATCTGGTTTTATTGACTCTAAAATCACGTACATCTTAAAATGTGTAGGAAAACAACAAATGCAATATATGTAATCAATACATGCTTGACACTGAGTGCATGTTGGGTGTAGCATAGCACTGAAATTTATCTCATTAGTTACTTTTGACACTTTTGATATTATTACTAAGAGATGATAGGAGGAGCACACAGGTGACACCTGTAACTCATGCTTTCCTTGGATCGTACTATTCTACAGACAGAGAAGAGTACCTGAGCCGTGAGAAAGCCCAAAGCTTAACGTCTTTGAAGAGCATTATCACCCACAGAAACTTTGTAATAGAATGCTCAGAATTGGAAGAAATATTGATCTTATTTGAGAACAAGAAAAGAGTATGACTTAAAGTTTGCTCAGTGGTCTAGAAAGTCCTAGTTTGGGAAATAATCACTAGATCAAATGCCTACAGAGTTTTGAAGATAACACTTGTTTTCATACCTGTGGATAAGTGAAGGCCAGTTTTATGAATGTCGATGAATGAGTAGAACTTAAGAATTTGGATACTGAAGGTGTAGATATATCTTAGAGATATATTTGTAATGGGGAAATGGAATAGAGATACTCCTTTGCTTTAATATTAAGAGAATAGCAAAAATTTTTAAGGAGAGTACAAATTACAATTAAAACAGAAAATTCAAATGATGCAGAAGTTTACTTAACAAACTAATATCAATTACACAGTATTTGTTGTAATACAGTCTCTTTGAAAGTTATTCATATTACCAGATATAAGCATGTAAAATTGGAAGAAAGAATAAAAGAAAGAAATGTACAAGAATTTAAAAAGATAAAAGTACAACTAACTTAAAAAAGAAATGAAGCAAACTAAAGAACTGCTTATTTCCATAAACCAGCAGAAACGCATAGTACAGTTGTCAAAAACATCCTACTCACACAAATAGATAAATCTGCTTCCCCCACTCCCTCTCCTGTCCTCCTCAGCTCAGTCACTCTTCCCTTTTGAGTAAGTTCATTCCCTTTGCCAGTGTCTATTGTACCCTTCAGATTCCATTTTCTCTTTCAGGTTTTCATACTGAGGAGACAACACGATGTTTACACATGCAGGTCTGATTTATTTCACTTAAGAGGAAACTTCTTGCTAAGTTTTATCCACTTAGCAAGAAAACACTCAAATTTATCCTGTTTTATAGCTGAATAATACCCCACATTATAAAAATGGAGTATTATTCAGCTATAAGTTTGTAGCTTTAGTACAAGGTCTCACTACACAAATCGGATTTGTAGTTATTCTTCCTGTTTTTGAATCTCCCAAGCGCTGGGATTACAGGTGCATGCCACCACACCCAGTCTCAATCACTGTCTCAGCAAGCAGCAGGAGCAGGACTGAGACTGATGGCCTGGGATTGAACCCCAGCCCTTGTATCTGACTAGGCAGGCACTTCAACCCACTGAGCTATCTGACAGGCCTATTTTTATGGATTTAGTACAGGCTCTATGGGGTTTTGCTACATAGATCAGACTTGTAGTGATCCTTCCTGTTTGAAGCACATTTTTAAAAATCCATTCTTTATTTGATGGGTATGTGGGTTGTTTCCACGATTTAGCTATAACAAATTGTGTTGCTATAAACATGGGTGCACATATATGCTGTGGTATGAGGTTTTCAGTTCTTCTGGAAAAATACTCAGGAGGAGACTAGCTGGCCTGAATGGGATCTCCAATCCTAGAGTTTGAAGGAATCTCTACACTGATTTCCATAGTATTTATATCAGTCTGCACTTCAACCAATAGTGCAGAAGTGTTCCTCTTTCTCCACAGTCCTCCAGCTTATGTTATTGGCTGACTTCTTGATATTAGCCATTCTTTCTAGGATGAGATGTATTCTAAGTGTTATTTTAATTTGCATTTCTTAAATGACCAATGATGTTGAATATTTTTTCATATTGTTACTTGTGATTTGTATTTCTTTTTTATGTTTATTTTTTGAATTTATTGCATTTAATAACAAATAACAATGTGACAGTTTCAAAAAACGTTAGTAGTACATTTCCAGTATTTGATACAATGCATAATGTTTTCCTTCTAGTAGTTATACAGAACACAGGGTGTAGACATGATAATTTTTCGAATCATTATTAGTACAAAAAATTTCTTCTCATTGAACTAAGAGAAAGTAGTTGTATACATAGTATACTATTCCATAATTGTAATGGATTGTTGGCAGAACTGGAAATGTTAGAACCTACTGATTTAAGCCTTTTACAGCTCAACATACTAATCTATATTTAGATTTTATGCCTCGTGATTAAACTTTCTGCTGGGTGGTTAAGGGCAAGTTAAAACAAGACCTGTATAACAAAACATGTAACTTTTGTATCTCCCAAGATCAGTCAAATCCCCTCAAGATTTACTTTGAAACCATGTACAGTGCTTTGTAGAACTGTTGTCACTGTCAGCCATCTGGGTAAGTCATAGTCATTGCTTGACCAATTTGCTCTCTGTGAAGGCCCAAGAGAATGTTTCTGTCTAGGTGACTTGCATATCTTCAATCCCTTTCCTCTGTCACTCCATAATTTCCTTGAGCAGAAAATTTGGGAAACCATTGAGTTATAAGAAATTATAGCACAGGTTCTCTTATGTTCTGAGTCCTCACTGACCTTGAAGGGCTAGGGCCAAAATATTGGCTGTCCTTTTAGCCCTTTTTTTTTTCTCCAGTTCTTGGTCTATAAACTTATATTCTTAACCCTCCAGAAGAAAAGTTTAGTGATGCTATTACTGTATAACATAGGTACTTGAACTTAACATTACTGTCTTTCTGAGTATCAAACATCTTAGACTTAACTTGGAATTGGCATTTTCCATTAATCATAGATATTCTAATAAATCTCTATAGAATGTGACAAAATCAGTTACACATTTTTACACAGGAATTTAGAAATCTAAGCATATACCAAATTGTAGCCTGTCAATCCTTTGATATTTTTCATAGTCTCTTACTCTCATTTAATACCATTTTTGTTTTCTTGTAAACCAGCCATTGATTTGAGATAGAGTATAGCAGTAACTGAAATTACACTAGAAGCAGCACACATCTAAAAGACCAGAATGACAGGCACCCTTAAAACAAAACAAAACAAAACAAAACAAAACAAAACAAAACAACCACTGGAAATCCCATTCAATCCAGCTATACACCTACTGGGAATTTTTTCAGAAGAACTGAAAACATCCTATCATAGTGGTATCTGTGCACCTATGTTTATAGCAGTATAATTTGTAATAGCCAAATCTTGGAAACAACCAAAATTCCCATCAGCTGAAGAGTGGATGAAAAAGATGTGATAATTTTATGCAATTTGTATTTCTTCCTCTGAGAAGTGTTTAGTTATCTCAGATGCTTTAACTGCATTTGGTCATTGTATTTGGGAGGCCAGATTTTTTTTTTTTAAATTCTTTGTGTGTTCTACATTGAAGGCATTTATCTGAGGGAGAGTCAGTTTGTTGATTTTAATTTTATGCTGCTGGAGATTGGTTTTGAAGTGCAGAAAAAAGGTACATAGTGTGCCAAAGGAGAGTCACCTAGAGAGAAAACATTCTCTCAAGCTTTTACAGAGAGCAAACCAGTCAAGCAATGGCCATGATTCATCCAGATGGCTGGCACCGACAACGGTTCTACAAAGCATTGTACATGGCTCCAAAGTACATCCTGAGGGGATTCGACTGATCTTAAGAGATACAAAAGTTACATGTTTTCCTATACAGGTCCTTGCTTAAACTTGCCCACAACCACCCAGCAGAAAAGTTTAACCACAAGGCATAAAACGGATTAAAAGCTAGATTAGAATGCTGAGCTATAAAAGGCTTAAATTAACATTTTCCAGCATTGCCAGTTTTACCAATAATACTCTGAGATTATCAAATGTTGAATTATGTATGCAACTATTTTCTCTTAGTTCAATGAGAAGAAATTTTGTTGTACCAATAATGATTTGAAGAATTATAACATCTACACCCTGTGCTCTGTATAACTATTAGGAGGACAACAATATGCATTGTATCAAATATTGAAATGTCTGAAATATCTGAAACTGTGACATTGTTATACATCATTATTTCTTATTAAAAATAATAAAAATATAAGAAAAAGAAGCAAGTAAAACCTTGGCAAATATGATTGCTCCTGAAAGGAGGATAAGTGTAGAGTGGATAGTTCAACATCTCTTTACAGCTGCTTTTACAGCTTGAAATATTAATGACAGAGCTAAAAATATCTACTTAATAAAAAGAAATTCCACCTCAGTGGCATCTCCCTCCTTGGGCTGGTGGATTACATAGTTCTCCCCATGAACACCCTTTGGGGTACAGCCTTCCTCTACTTCAAAAGCAGCATTAGAAATATCCATGAAATCCCAGGCTCAGCATCCAGCGATGTATTTCGCATAGTAGCTGCCTGTTTCCTGTTGCTTTTCATCCACAACTTTCCGCGTCTTTAAGGAGAACCATCTCTACACAGCCGTCTATGTATTTGCTTTGACACGCTCATCCCTCCAGTTTGCTCAAAGATGCTTTGTGACTCGATGATCAATTCCATATCTGATTTCTCTTGCCGGTCCCTAAAGAATACATTCTTATTTTCTTGTACATTATAAACATTCAACCAAGATTGTTAATTGATTAAATAAATAAAATATGATAAAAAGATGACCAACAAGTAGTTGATTCTTTGAAGTATTTTCTGTGAGACTTGGTTTTTGTTCATAAACTCTCTACCTTTCCCTAGTTCTTTAAGATTTCCGCCTACCATTTCCTCCAGCAGGTTTAGTTTTTCCGTTTTAATATTTAAATTTTTCATCAGTTTTGACTGTAGCTTTGTGCATGGTGACAGGCATGGTGTACTGTTAGCCCTCAAACATGTGGAAAGCCAGTTTCCCCAGCCTTTTATTAGAGAGGCTATCTTTCCTCCAGTCAGCCTGTTGGGACCCTTTATCAAAGATAAGTGGCTAAGTGTGTTTTCAGTCATCTGCATCTTCTAACCTGTTGCTCTGATCCTTGGGCCCATCTATTTCAATACATGCTGATTTTAGCACAGTAACTTTATAGTATAATTTCAGGTCAGGGATTGCGATACCTCCTGCCCTTCCTGTGTTTCCCAGGATTGTTTTTAATATTCTGGGCCTCCTGTGATTCCAAACGAATTTGTGGAAAATTTTCTCTAGCTCTTTGATGTATATTAATGATACGTTAATTAGAATTGCTTTGAATCTGTATAACATTTTTGGGAGGATGGCCATTTTCACAATGCGGGCTTTTTCTGCCCAGGAGCATGCAGTCTGTTCTCCATTTTCTCATATCTTCTTCAATCTCTTTTCCCAGAGTATCATAGTTTTCAGTTTTATGTCCTTTGTGTAATTGATTCCTAAGTATTTCACTTTTTGGGATGTTATCATGAAAGGCATGACTGCCCTAATTTCTCTCTGCTAGTGTTCATTCTGTGTGCAGCAAAATTCTACGGATTTTTGGGTATTGACTTCATAGCCTGTGATATTGCTGAATTTGGTGATTAAATCTTCAAGACACTTGGTAGAATTTCAGGGGGCCTCTATATAGAGTATCCCATGGTCTGTAAATAATGATAATTTCACTTCTTTTTACAGTCCTTATTCCTTTTATTTTTCACTCTTGTCTAATTACTCTGGCTAATGTATCTAAACCTATATTGAATACGAGGGGAGGCGGCGGATATCCTTGCCTTGTTCCTGACTTTAAAGTGAAGGCCTTCAGGTTTTGCCTATTTAGTGTGATACTGGCTGTTGGTTTTGCATAGATATAGACCATCTATTCCAATTATCTGTAGCGTTTTTACCCTACGTGAGTGTTGGGCTTTCTCAAGAGCTTTTTCTGCACCCATTGAGATGGCCACATTTCTTTTCCTTCTTGGTCCTGTTGGTGTGGTGTATTTCGTTTATAGATCTCTGTATGTTCAGCTCTCCATGCATTCCTAGAATGAAACCCACTTGGTCGTCTTCATGACTTGATGCCTTCTGCTTGCCAGTATTTTATTGAAGATTCTTGCTTCTGTATTCTTTAGCGAGTTTGGCCTGTCATTCTCTTTTCTAGTTGGATCTTTCTGTGCTTTTGCAATCAGAGTAATACTTGCCTCCAAGGTTGAACTTGTGAGGATAGGAGGTGCCGCACCTGCTTGGGCTGGGCCCACAGCTTTACTGCACCCCACAGGCCCCTCAGAGTTCTGCTAAGTTCTTAAGTATTTGGAGCTGCGCCAGCCTGCATGCCCTCCATGAGCTAAAGAAAGTCATAGCTCAGCAGAGTTCCACAGGCTCCAAAGAGTCCACCAGTGCTCTTAAATGGTGCCAGGAAAGCTCAGAACAGCAAATGTTAATGACAGTAGAATTACCCTAAGAGGCTGACAGATTGTAGGTATTGGGTAGTGTGAGAGGGGAATACCTCCTATCAGAATAATCTTCACACTTTAAAAAGTATGCTTTTCTTTTTTACCTATCATTTAATGGAAGTTTAAAGAAGACAAAGTTTCTCCTTGTCTAATTATCAACATTAATCATTAAATGTTATGTTTTTAGTATAGCTTTAAGGCATACTTACTATTTGAAGAAAACAGAAATTCTGAATACATATATATATATAGATATATACATACATACATATGTATATATAGCCATATTTAGCTATTTGGCATTTCAGGACAATATAAATGGTTCTAAATTTTAAGATTCTTTTTGCAGAGGAGAAGACAAGTCTTTGAATTTTATAACCCACAGTGTTAGACATAGTAGAGAGAATCATTGAATGCTATGATGCTACCTACTGATTATGTTTTTAGATTTTATGTTTCAAGTCCACAGGAAAGTCAATTAAAAGAAATGAACAAAGAAAGCTCAAAACATCTTTCCTTTGTACTCCTTTGAGATTGAGAAGTGAGTGTTACTAGCTTTCTTGTTTTCTTTTAAGAATTACTTGATGCCCTAAGTTGATTAAACTATTTTATAATTTTTTAAACAATGCTTCCTGCTCAGACTGGAGTCCATGTGTAAACCAAAGCACTGAGCCAATACTAACCAACCTACAAACCTGAGTGAACATAAGAGCCAACTGTTCAAGAATAACTTAGCAGTTGGATTGTCTCATCTTTTTCCTTTAATTATTTAGTGTGTATCCCCTGTCTGATAATATATCTTCGTTAATGCTCCCAGATAGACATGATAATAATATGTGAAGTCCAGACAACTGTATTCTATGAACTATAATCTCATTTTGATATAGGTCAAAATAATTATATTTTCCTAGAGAAATGAATCAGGGAAATTATGTCATGACAGAACATTTAATAAGCATTTAAATTGTCCACAGACATGTATATATAAACATTTCAATGGATTAATTCATTAATACTTTATAAGGTAGATTCTGACATTATTGCCATGATCATTGCCATTTTCATTGCACAAATGAAGCTGATTGACTTCCATCAATCATGCAACTAGTTAATACAGCAATTGAGGTTTGATTCCAGTTGCTCAGATTCTACATCCCTAGATTCTAATTTCTAACTTCAAACTGATGTAAGCCTGAGGGAAATAAACTAATATTAGTTACAGAATACCATAAGCAGGCAATTTAGTAATTTATGGGATAAGTTGGAAACATGAATGTGTTTTATTTCCCACATTTCTCACAAATTTATAGAGGAAAGAAGGGCAGAGAAGGTAGAAAATTGCCTGTGAGATGACCTCCATTATTTATTCTTCTAGTAAGCAATGCCAAAATTCAATCCTCTCTTTGTCTCAGTAGCCTTCTGTATCAGTTCAGTTGGTTGGACTAATATCAATAATGTCCTGAAAACGACATGATTCCTATTAAATTTCAACAAATCAGTTTCACATTAAAAAGAACCACCTAAGCAAGTGGGCTACAAGGTAGTTTCTTTTTCCTTTTATGAATTCATCATTTATTATCAAATATTTCAGTGAGCTCTTTATGGGAGAAAGCTCTTTAAATTTCCTTTTAAAACATTTCTAGGAAATATGATGGATGACTAATTGTATGTTAATTGTTCATATCTACTCATTAGGAAAATTAGGAAGGATTTTAGAGCATTGATTTAATAAGGAATGACACTTGAATCTTACTCATAATTAGCTTATTACATTTGGCTGCATTTTGAATCTGTGCTATGGGAATGATTTAAAGAGATTTTTTTTTTTTTAAAGAAACTAGTCAGTGCTGATATATTGCCTGAGAGCAGCTTACAAACTGGTTGAGACAAGGGTCATCCAATTCTTGATGACGTATAGATGTGTTTGTTAGGTTGAAGGGAAAAGGTACACAGATATTTGGCTTTAGGTAGGTCATAAGTTCTCCACATTGGGTATTATATGATTACATAAGTATCATACTTTCACCACTTTTAATGGGAGAAACTTCATAATGCCAATGAAAACTGTACTTTTCACCCTGTATTTCTGAAAATAAGCTATTCTATTACTTACCAAAATTTATTGGCTATAATCCCTCCCTTTGTCCACAATGAGAGTCCTGACAAAAGGAAGCAGAATCAAGTGAACATGATTCAGTTTAAATATAGAAATGACCAAAATACTTTCAAGAATAATGTGACGAATTTTTGTGTACTTATACTTGACCTAAGAAGTGGAACATGATGAGCACAAGGAAGCCTTCTTTATTCTCTAAAACTGGATTGTGTTACTTTCGGGCATATGATTTTGTTTCTGTGACATATAACCATAGCCATAAACAGTCTTCTGTTTTTCATCAATGATATTTGATTTAGCTTCATAAATAACAGCTGTTCAGAGCCATTTGTGAGAGATTAAGAAGTAAGATAGATAGGGACAACTATATAGTTGGCTTAGAGCATAAGGATACATTATTCAACAAGAACAAATCTTAAATTCTTAGTGCCAGAAATAGAATGCACTTTAATTAGAAAGAACAACAAACTGTCTTCCCTGAAAGAGTAGTACTCCTTTTGGGAGCAGATGAAATGAATCTCTGTGAGAATAACCAACTTGCAATGAGGAGGAAGATTTTGGAGAGAAAGATCTGTAGAAATGAAAGAAAAAAATCTAGCATCACCTAGAGGTTTCTTTGTCCATAATCAATACATATTATTACTTATAGTGGTACTTCTGCTCACAAAATTAATTTGTTCCATAGTTCTGGAAAAGATGGCATGCGTTATTGTGGGGAAAATGGTCACTGTCATGTTCATCAGGCAGAGTTTGCAAACAAAAGCAGTTATTTTTTAACATTTGTTTTTGAAAACTAAATTATTTGCAAACAAGGTGTTCGTGAACTGAAGCACTACTGTTCTTTCAGTAAGGAAAGGGAAAGGGTAATTTAATGACCCCAATGAATAATTCTTATGATCGCTGCATAAATTTATACTTGTCAAAGTTCAGTTAATATAGACACAGTCTCAAATTTCAGGATAGAAGCTTGATCACTAGTCTTTGTCACCTTTACAAATTTCTAAATTTAAAGATATCTTGAGAAATAGTGAAAATAGATTACTAAAATGATCGAACCATTTCTAGTGAAAATGAGTTCTTTTATATGCATTAAGAATAGGTATCTGTGTAGGGCTACTTACAAAATTCTGTCTTGTATAATTTATTTTTCTTGTTTGTGTTGTTTGTTCCTTGGATAAACTAGAGTCACATTTGTTTATTTCTTTATAACAAAAGAAAATCCATAAATATAGAATAAAATTTTCTTACTCTGTTTGACTTTATATATTTGTTTCTTAAGTTCAAATAACAACATATATATATATATATATATATATATATATATATTCATGTACACATGTATCTATACCTATTTATGCTGATAGTTTGATTAGGCATTAATTCAAAATAAAAAATGAAAATGTCCACTTATTTGTATGTGCTTGTCTCAAATTTACATTTACATGAATAGTTTTTCAGTATTTCCTGACACCTTAATAAAAAAGTCTTCTACTTCCCACTGTTCACATATCATTTTAAGATTAATTGGCTGAAAGATTATTCTGTGCCACCTGAAGTAGTTTTTATGTTGAAGGATTGCTTGGCAAACTTCTACAGCAGATTGGTGACTGAATGGACCCAGTGTGACTGGAGCTATGATTACAATTCACCTTCATGGGGGCCGTATTACTTATTCTCTTCTGTAGCCTACAATAATTCAACGTAAAACTTCTGAAATTATACTCTAAATGATGAGCAAGATGAGGTAAAGAAATTCACAAGCATTTGAGTGATAGAGTTTGGAAAAATGGTATTAGTAACAACCAGCTGTGTGTCTTGGACAAGGTTTTTTATTTCCTTGTGATAGAAGTAAATAAAATAATGACTGCTACCTGGAGAAAGGTGAGCATCCCAGCCTTAGGAAGTTTCAACTGTGATCTTTCCCTTGCGTTCTGCTATAAGAGGAATGCTTGATGCAAGTGTTATCCAATTCTTGGGTGTAGTATCACACAGTCATCCACCTGGATGTCTCACCTCTGTGTGGCTACAGCTATGTTTGTGTATGTATTCACCATTATAAACCCAATATTATATAGCTGAATAAAACTCAAGTGGAACTATCAATCAGTGAAAACACGACTATATTATATCTGCATGACTTTCATAACCATTAATTTGAAATGCACAATAAAATGAGTGGTTTTTATTTCCACTTTGGGCAAAACTAATGATTTGTCCCCATGGAGGCAGTATGCTTTACAAGGCCCATGTACACCTGAACAAGCCGAATTACAGCTTCTAGAAAATTCTTATCGGGCCTCACTGCCTGCCAGCAAGCCTGGGTACACACCACCCGCAGCCCTAATGAGCCATGGAAAGGCGAGGGCATCCAGTAAAGAGCGTGCCTGCCACGTTTGCCAAGACACAGTGCGTGTCAGCCTTCTCTGCTTTCCTCTTTATTCTGATAAAGCACTGGATGTCTTTGGGTAAATTCTCTTTTGTTACTTTTCCATGTTGATGGAATTAATCATTTCAATAGTTAACCTTTCATTGTGCCGAATCTTACTGGTTACTTTTATGTACACTATTTATATGTATAGGCCTTGAGCTGGTTTGGAAACTGTTACTAGCATTGTAGAAATATAGAAATTAAGTTCAGGGGCTAGGGAGATAGCTCAGTGGAATAAGTGCTTGCCTGGAAAGCACAAGGTCTTGAGTTCAATTCCTGATATGCCAAAAATAAATAAATAAATAAATAAATAAATAAATAAATAAATAAAATAATAAAGTACAGACATTTTTAATCATGGTTTCACAATTATATAGTCGAAGTAGAGAAAATGTTAAAGCATATTTCTCCTACAAGATATTGGCTGTTTTGAATTTTACTTCTTTTTTCTTTCTTTCTTTCTTTTTTATTAAAAATTTATTTTTTTACATAGAATAAAGAATTTCAAAACCAGAAAAATTTTAACAATGGTTATATTACATATTTTTATCATACGATCAGTTTAGATTAATAGATATCAGTGTATAAGATTGATCAAACAATTAAACATTAACACTTTCAATAAACATTAATTTTTTTCCTTTTCTTTTCTTTTCCTTTTTTTTTTAACAGTTGACACACTGCACATTGCCCTCACAAGAGTTATACAGAGCACACTGTGTGGGCTAAGGAAAGAAAAATAAATTCTCTTTGAATTAAGAGGAAGCAGATGCATACACAGTCCAATGTTCCACAATCGCAGTGGGCCAGCAGTGAAACTTGCAATGTTGGAGGCTATTGATACAAGCCTCCTACAGCTCATCTCACCAATCTGGCTCTGCGTTTCATGCCCTGTGATTAAACTTTTTTGCTGGGTGATCAAGGCAAGTCAAAGCAAGACCTGTATAACAAAACATTCATCTTTTGTATTTTCCAAGGTCAAATCCCCTCAGGATTAACTTTGGAACCATATACAGTGATTTGTAGAACTGTTGTCAGTGTCAGCCTTTGGGATGAGCCATGGTCATTGCTTGGCCAGTTTGCTTTCTGTGAAAGCCTGAGAGAATGTTTTTCTCTGGGTGACTCTCCTTAGGCACACTATAGTTCATTTATTCTTTCTTTCTTTTTCTCTTTTCTCTTCTCTTCTCTTCTTTTCTTTTTTTTAATTGTTGTTGTTGGACCAGGTATTGAACTCAGGCCCTTGTGCTTGCCAGACAAGCTCACATATTTTTTTTCAACTGAAGGAATTTGATATTATAAAGTTAATGTTTCACCAGGTATGGAGGTGAATATCTAGAATTCCATCATTCAGGAGGAGGCTGTGGTGGGAAGACTGCTGTGCATTTGAGGCCATCCTGGGCTATAAAATGCTGTGAGTTGTTCAGGTGATCTGCACCCAGCGGCGAAACCCTGTCACAAAAAATGAAACAGTGGCCTGGGAAGAGAGCTCAATGGCCTAAGCACTTGCCTGGCATGCACAAGGACCCCCTGTACCTCATGCTCTTCTGGTCCCATCTGAGGCTTGCCACGCTGGCCACTGAAATCTGGCATGGTGGCGCATGATGGCCCTGGGGAGGCTGAGACGGGAGGATCACTGAGTCTGAGCCATGCAGCAAGACTGTGTACCAAATCAATCAATCTTTTAAAAAGATAAAAATAGTATTTCTTTTAATCACGTAGAACCAACTTGGGAATTGTTAATGATAATGGAATTTTACTAATATTAAGAATAATCGTTGCTGTTCTTTAAAAAACATAGAATGTTTGTAGTTGAAGTCTATGAAATATATCACAAAATCAGAGTAACATAAAAGTAAATTTATAGATATCCATCTGTATTTGATTAGAAAGAATAGTATTCTTAATGAGATTTCCTGTTTACATGTGTAATGTAATATAATTTATTTCTCAGTCTTCTCAATGACTGTAATAGTCTACTGCCATCTACTGGGTTCCATTGAGAAATGTCATGCTAACCACAATTTCGGTTTCTGTCTTGAAGATGTGATACCAAGACTTCAGTGATTTTTAAGCTTTGTTTAATTTAGTGATTCTAAAATACTAAAAAAAATATTAGTTTAGTTGTTTCTACTTAATATCACTTACAGTTTCAACTCATAGATAAATTGGAATTCAAAGCTCACAAATTTGTTGCTTCAAATATCTACGTAGTTTTGTATTCATACCACCAATTATTTAGAATTTACAATTTTTTTTTTTTTTTTTTTGTCTTTTTGAGACAGGGTCTCGCTATGCAGGTCAGGCTGGCCTTGAGCTCACTTTTGTAGCCCAGGCTGGTCTGGAACTCTCACCGATCCTCCTGCCTCAGCCTCCCGAGTGCTGGGATTATAGGCGTGCGCCACCACGCCCAGCTTTAGAATTTACAATTTGTTCCACAAAAATATGTGACATTTCTGGATTTAGTGGTTATTCTTTCTACTAAAGGTGAAGAGCAGTGTCTTAACATAGCCCAATATTTAGTTAACTTCATGGTTAATGAAGTAATAGTAAGAAATAACTATTATTTTATTTAGATATAATTATAATTACAAATAAGGCTCAATAGAAATTATTTGTTGAGTACAAATTACTATGTGTTATCAAATTTTGCTGATGAAACTTAACATAAAGGAATAGAATTTGTTTTCAAGTTAAGGCTATTGTATTTTAAGAATAAGAATTCTGATCAGGTCATATATGGGCATGTATTTCATTATGTTTCAGTTCTATGAAATAATAGAGTAATAATTTTACTACCTGTCTGAATTAAGCTTTTCAAGGTATTTCCTTGTATCATCTTTCATAAATAACAACTAGCATGGGCAACATTTTTTTTTCAAAAATCCTAAATAATAGTAGCACTGATTTTTAAGTAACTAGAACTATTAAAGCCATAGCTAGAGGGTTATCTGATACTATTCTTACTTAGATTTATAAGCGCAGTACAGCCTGTGTATAACAAACTATTATGAAAAGTGATCATAAATGGATTTTATAATTATATTTTCCCAGATAAAAATGACTTTTTTACATCTACATTAGAAAGTTTCTGTCAAGTTGTAGAGAAAACTATGACTTATTGGTGGGAACAAACTTGAGTCAGTAATGGCATAAAATGTTCTAGAAATGAAAGTGATAGCAGTACAATTTGAAGATTTAAAAGGAGAAAGAAGGATAGCAATTCAGGTGCTAATCATAATGCCATGCATGACAGAGGAGATAAAACATGCACAGGGATGCTCTTGTCACACTAGGAAATCTCCTCTTTAACTCACCGCTCACGTCTGAGCCTCTTGTTCACTCTGCATGTACTCACCAAGAGTGAGTTGAGCTCCCCTCTTCCTCTGCTTTCCAACTCACATTCCTCTGCCTCTTTATTTTGGCCTTTGTCTCAGGTTTCCGCTGTTACTACAGTAACTTCCTTGTCCAAACCTTCATTCTTCTTTTCCTCTGCTTCATTTACCCCAGTGTCCAAAGCTGATGAGGAAGAAAGAAAGGGTGGGCGTAGTTAACATTAAAGAAGCCATCTGTTTGTGAAATGCTTCTTGGGACACTTTACTCAAATTACTCCCCAGCCTCATAAGGTGCAATAGATCCCCTTTACAGAACAGGAAACTGAATATTCAAACATTTCCATGAATCCAAGTTCACTGAACTAGTCAGATTCAGAGACCAGATGCATTTCCAGGTTTCCATGTCGTCTATTCTAAACTAAATTGATGAGAAAGATTAGTAAAGGTATAATGTTATCATAGTGTAACAACGTATTTACATAATAGTAGTAGTACTCTTATGCTGAAGGAGGTTAATATTGTCTAAAAATAGTTAAACAATAGTAATGTTAAACAGAATTTAAATATTAATGATTTCCCTTTTGCAAATATTTTTGTAGATGTAATTAGTTAAATTGAGGCCATTATGCAGCAGTGGGCCTTAATCTAAAGTGATTTGGAGATATTTCCATTTTAACCCCAAAGGATCATGTGTTGGAAGATTTGTCTCCCAGAGGTACAGCAACCTTTAAGAATTGGGGATTGGTGGGAGATACTGTGGCCATTAGGCCACTGGAGGCTTTGTCACAGGAAAGGATAAGTGCTAGTGTTGCAAAACAGATTAGTCCCTGTGAGTGCAGGTTGCTATAAAGCAAGAGTACTCTTATGGTACCTCCTTCACGAGGCCATTATTTTCCTTGCTGTTTTTCTACCACGTTGCAACACCACCCACAGAGCCCTCACCAGAATCCAGACAGATGGAACTGTTGATCTTGACCTTTCAACCTCTAAGATGATGAGCAAAATAAAGCTGTGTTTCTTGAGAAGTACTCAATCTCAGATATTTAGTCACAGAAGCGAAGAAATGAACTCATAGTACAGATGTCATGAGAGACAGAGAATGACAGAGAGCGTAAGGCTGTTGGAATCACGTGGAATACAGGGGACTATCATGTGACCACAGAGGCAGGGATGGAAGAATGCATCTCGCATGCTGCAGGACACCAAGCATGACGACTACTTCAGGAGCAAGGAGGAGTCAAATATTCTGCCTACACTTGAGGAAGGATGAGGCCTCTTGATACCTACTACTGCATTTTTAAACACCACCACCATGAAAACATAAATTTATTTATTTATTTATTTATTTAGTCTTTTTGAGACAGGGTCTCACTATGCAGTTCAGGCTGGTCTTGAGCTCACTTTTGTAGCCCAGGCTGGTCTCGAACTCACACCGGTCCTCCTGCCTCAGCCTCCCAAGTCAAAAACATAAATTTCTAATACTTTAATCTACCTAGATGTGACATTTTGCTTCAGCCGCTCTAGGAAATTGACTTACCACCTTCTCAGACTCAGGGAGGGTCTACCTTCTGTGTCACCAGCCCTACAATTTCCTGTATCTGGAGCCTTCTGCTTCTGCCCATCACAGTCACATGCATTGTCAACAATAATGATATGCAGGACAGGAAAGGCCCCTTTGGAAACATGTAGCTTTTTCAATACATAAACTATTGGAATCATCTTTTCACTTCTGAGTTGAATTAAAACACATCTGTCCTGAGAAGACACTCCACACAATTACACTTTGCAGCAATTTTGCCTTCCTATAGCTAAGGCATAAGGTACTTCTATTCCATCTTGAGTGTAAACCACAAAGTCATACAAGGGCAACCCTCCCCCCCACTGCCACTGCTCCTCTCCCCTGTCCTCTCTCCTCTCCTTTCATCTCCTTCTCTTCTCCCTATTATATCAATTAACAGATTGAATGATGTATCTATAAAGGAGGAGCCATGATGCTTACCAAGCTTCCTAACTGGTCTGAATAATGCACACTTTGCAGAGCTGCCCCAAATTCCCACAAGAAACACGTATATTCCAAGGTACTTTGGAATAATGCACCCCCACCTGCTACTGTCACAATGCACTGAGAACTCACAATAGACCTTTCCTTCTACTGTTGTGCTTATTTTTTGTTTTTGTTTTCTTCTTCATTCAGTTCCGGGGATATAATTTAATTTCATCTTATTTCTGAATCTAAGTCTTGAAATTATCCTTTTCAAAGACTGGAGGTAAGAAAAATGAATAGTCTGAACTGTTTTGCATTTTGATTTCCATCTTTTTTTCATTTGTATTAGGAGTTTCACAAAAGGTATAATTTTTAGTTTTATGTTTCCTTTAGTAATTCTTTTATTTATTTATTTATTTATTTTTACAATAATTAATACATTGTATATTGTTGTCTTCATCATAGTTATCCAGAGTATAAGATGAAGACATGATTTCTTGTCTAAACATCAATAGTATAGATCTTTCTTTTCACTGCACAAAGACGAAGTAGCTGTATATTTAGTCCAATAGTCCATAACAGTAGTGAGTTATCAGCTCCTCTGGCATTATTGAGGGCTGTCGACTTGAGCCTTTTACAACTTAGCATATTAATATGGCTCCCCTTTTTCGTATCTTATGGTTAGACTTTTCTGCTCGATAGTTAAGACCAAGATAAAGTAAGACCTATATTACAGGGTTTACTCTGAAATGACGTATTGAGGTTTGCAGAACTTTTGTCAGTGTCAGCCCTCTGGATGAATCACAGCCATTGCTTGACCAATTGCTTTCTGTGAAAGCCTGAGAAAATGTTTTCTTCTAGGTGACTCTCCTTAGGCACACTGTACATCATCCATCACTTTCCTCTGCAGCCCCATAATGTCCTTGAACAGGAAATTCAGAACTCCACCGAATTGTAGGTCATTACAGTACAGTTTCTTTTACATCTGGTGTCCTCACTGACATTGAATGGCTAGAGTCAAAATATTGGCTATTTTTGTATCACTTCTTTTTCTTTAGTTACTTGGTCTGCCAACCTAAGTTGTTAACACTTCAGAAGAGAAGCTTAATGATATTCCCTATAATGTAGGCACATGAGCTTAACATCACTACCTTTCTAAACATCAAATGCCTTAGACATAACACGAAACAGGTATTTTCCATCAATTATTGATATTCTAAACTTTAAATCCCTATAGAATGTAAGAAAAAAAACAATTGCACACCGTTACACAGAGATTTAGGAACTTAACCATTTTCAAAATTGTAGTGTTACACTTCTATGGCCTTTTTTGCTTGTCTCATATGCTCTTTTATTACTTTTCCATTTTTTTTTATTTTTAAACATTTACTTGTTAGAGAGTATAGCAATAATTTATATGACATTAGAAGTAGTATCTAATTAGAAGAACAGAGTGGTAGGTATTCCAATACTAGTTTTAGTATTACACATTGTTATCCTCAGTGTATTTGCTTAGTTCACAGATATCAGTACATATAGCTAGTCAGGAAGCAAATTCTACCAATTGTCTGCTAGTTTCAAAAACCTGCCGGGGATTTTTAAGACCATTGACTTATCCATCTTTTGTATAAAAATGCATGAGTTTGCCCCTGCCATGTTTCCTAATTTTTCTCCTTGTTCTCTCTTCATTGTTAGATCCTTAAATTCTCACTTTCTATTTAACTATATTATACCTTTCCATTTTTATTTCTTCTTTTGAGTTATTATATTAGAGGACTGTGCAATATTTGTACATGTAGGTCTGGTTTATTTCACTTCTGAGTAAATGTTCAAGATAAGTCCACTTATATATGAAGGCTCTGAGTTTGTCATTCTTTTAGCTGAGTAATATTCTGTTGTACAAAAACACCACATCTTTTTCATCCATTCTTCAGGTGATGAGCACTTTGGTTGTTTTCAAGATTTGCCTATCAGAAAGTGTGCTGCTATAAAAATAGGTATACACATATCACTATGGTATGATGTTCTCAGTTCTTCCGGGAAAATTTCCAGTAGGGGTGTAGCTGCATTGAATGGGATTTCCAGTCCTAGGCTTTAAAGGAGTCTCCACACTGCTTTCTATAGTGGTTGCATGAGTCTGCATTCCTACCAACAGTGTAGAAGTGTTCTTTTTTTTTTTTTCCCTGCAGTCTCTCCAATGTTTGTTGTTGGTTGATTTCTTTATGACAGCCACTCTTTCTGGAGTGAGATGGTATCTATGTGTTGTTTTAACTTGCACTTCCCCAAATATGGGGAAGCAGTTTGGCATTTAGGCAGCTTAGGCATATAGAAATACAAATAGCATCAACCCAAATAAAAACATACCCAGACATATAATAATCAAGATCTCAGAAATCTAGCACAAGAATAACATACTAAAAGCCACTAGAGAAAAGAAACAGATTACATTTATTTATTTATTTATTTATTTATTTATTTATTTATTTATTTATTTATTTATTTTGTGGGACCAGGGTTCGAACTCACGACCTTGCACTTGCCCAGCAGGCACTTGTGCCTCGGAGCTATCTCCCCAGCCCCCTAGATTACATTTAAAGGAAAACCAATCACAATAATGGCTTATTTCTCTGCACAAACCATGAAGTCAAGAAGAGCATGGAGCAGAATACTTCAAGTCCTTCATGAAAACAAATTCTAGCCCAGACAGCCATACTCTACAAAACTCTCTTTATAGTTTGATAGAGAAGTAAAATACTTCAGTGACAAAGAACAACTAAAGAATTTCATGATGACAAAGCCAACCCTATACAGACTACTAAATAATATTCTAAAGAGGGACCAAAATGACCAGAACTCCATGAATGAGAATGGAAATAATCCACCCAACAGGGCAAACAATTAAAGCAGGAGATACAGGTATAATCAACAGAAAGTAAATAATGTGGCAAGCATAAGGGAATTCAACTCAATTATAACCATCAATGTAAATGGTCTCAATTCACCAATTAAGAGAAATAGATTGGTACAGTGGATTAGGAAGCAAGACCCAATAATATGCTGTATATAAGAAACGCACTTAACTCACGATGAAATTCATAGGCTGAAAGTCAAAGGATGGAAAACAGTAGTACATGCTCCAGCATCTCAAAAAGAAGCAGGGGTAGCAATCCTATTCTTAGGCAGTCTGATCTTGAAACCAAGAATGATAAAGCAAGATAAAGAAGGCAACTACATACTGCTTAGAGGGAAAATTCAAGAGGAAGAGATAACACTCATAAATATGTATGCACCCTGCGCAGAAGCACCCAGCTATATAAGAGAAATCTTAATGGACATGAAAATTCTAATATCCAATACCACAATCCTAATAGGACACCTTAACATCCCTTATCCCCAAAAGATATGTCAACCAGACAAAAATTAGCAAAGAAATAAGAGAACTGAACTAGTACTTGGAACAAATGGAGTTAGTGGACATATACAGAGTGTCCCACCCAGCCACTTCTGAATACACTTATTGTCAGCTGCTCATGGGACAGTTTCTAAAATAGACCACATAGATCATGCTTAAGTATATGTAAGAAAATGGAAATTATCCCATTCATAGTATCTGACCACAGTGCAATGAAACTAGAAATAAATGACAAAAGAAACCACAAAAACACCATAAACACGTGGAGATTAAACAGCACCCTCCTCAACAACCAATGGGTTACAGATGAAATTAAACAATATCTATAACTTAAAGAAGATTCGAACATAACATCAGAATTTATGGGATACAATGAAACCAGTTCTTAGAGGGAAATTTATAGTTCTGAATTCACAAATTAAGAAAGCACAACAGAAATAAATAAATGCTCTATTACAAATAATAATGCTGCACCTGGTCATCTAGAAAAAGAAGAGCAAAGCAGACCAAAGCCCTGAGATGGGAGGAAATTACAAAGATTAGAGCAGAACTTAATTTAATTGAGACAAAGAAACAATACAAAGAATTAATAAATCAAAAAGCTAGTTCTTTGAAAAATTAAAATTGATAAGCCTGAGTGAACCTTATCAAAAAGAGGTAAAAAAAAAAAAAAAAAAAAAAACCCTCAAATTCAAGCAATAAGGAATGAAAAGGGCAAAATTAGCACAGACCCAGTAGAGATTCAGAAGATCATTCATAGCTACTTTTCGAATCTTTACTCTCACAGAATTGAAGACACAGATGAAATGGAAAGATTCCCAGAAAGGTACGAATTAGAAAAACTGAATGAAGAAGATACAAGAATGCTCAATAGCCCAGTAAGAGCCAGTGAAATACAAAATATAATTAAAAAATATACTGACAAAGAAAAGTCCAGGTTCTGATGGATTCACAGCTGAATTCTACAAAATATATCATTATTATGAGCAGTGTTGTAGTTACATTTTCTTATTAAGAAGACAAAATATCAATGAGATGAAATATCAAGACACATGTTAAAGGAGCGAGGGCTTTTTTCGACTCACAGATTGTGGACGTTTCAATACATAGTCAGCTAGTTCCAAAGTAGGGTGGCTAGGGGCCGGCGAGATGGTTCAGCAGTCTAAAATGCCTGCTTAGGAAAGCTCAGGTAACCCCAGGGACCGAGGTTGGGCCCCACTGCCAGGCTGAGCCTTGCAGAGCAGCATCACGGCAAGGAGCAGGGCACGGCAGGGCAAGTAGAAGGCCAACAGTAGTGACGCAAAGACCCGGCCTCACCCTTTGATCCCCTCCAGACTGTCCCAGTTTGGGTGGTGCCATCCTCACCCAGGGAGGGGCTTCTGTTCTCAGTAAGCCCCCTCAAGCATACCCAGAAGTGCACTAATTTGAATCAGTGCACTGCTCTATTACCTCATGACCTTAGTCCCACTATCATATGCCTTAGATTCAGCCAGCTCCAAAAAGCACCACCTATGCATTCATGAGGCTGGAGAGGGTATCTCCATGTAGTCCGTAGAAAGCAGCTTGCAAAAATTCACCCTTTGCCCATGGAAATAAAAGTAATCGAGGAATGACTCTACGCTCCTCTCTTATCAAGTCAGACAGATCTGATACTAATTCCAATTAATCTTTTTCAACATTCATTCTCCTGATTAATTTTTCTTTAGCAAGAAACACCTTATCATCATATTTTTCATTTGCAAGTGATATGTTATTGAATGATTTTAGTGAATAGTCTGGCTGAAACTGTGGATATAAAGCTAAGTGTGCCATTCTTCAGAGTATAATTTTTTCTTTTAGAAGAAATCTGCACTTCAGAAAATATTTTGGATTTTCAATCTCTGCTAAACTTAGAGAAACCCAAATTAGCTTATTTTTAGTATAGGAGCAAAGTAGATCATTTTCAAATTATTTAAAAATATTATAAATATTCATGTAATTAAGATATACAATTTCTTTTTACATCTATTTTCATATCATCTTTTTCTCTGTATGGCAAGATTGCTATGTTTTTATAATGGAGTACCTTTATGGCTCTAAGTTATTTTTAGTGAGCACAGTATTGTTTTGCCGCTCAAAATCCTGGAATTTAAGGAATGCTTTTTTTCCCCTCAAAGATAGATTACTTTCAAAATAAATTCTCCATAAGACTATGATTGATTAGCTTAGGAGTTTTCCTATTCAATAAAATGCATATTCAGTATGTATCTCGCAATGCAGTTAGCTTTGTAAATTTAGGAGAATAACGCCCACCACGAAGCACCGCACCACGTGCTCTCTGACTTGCTAAATGTGAGGGTGTCACAGAGGAGAAATAGCAGGTTCTGGTTGCCTTTGATGACGTCAAGAATCTATCACAATGAAATGACTTGATATTTATTCTTTGTTCTACCTAATAAATGGATGTGAGAAAAAGATTACCGTAGAGATTAAAAGAGGCCCAACACATCTCAACTCTAAACATAGGTCTCCAAATCATCTTCAAGGTAGTGATGAATATTGAATTCAATTTGTATAACAATCTGAATAAGGGTGGAAGTTAAAGCTGGGGAAAATATCAAGATCACACAGTGCGATTGCGTACCATGGAGCCTTTTGTGTTTGTGCAAATGCACTGACAGAACACGGGAGACTTCTTTGCAGGGGCGAGGGTGTCCCCCGTGTGAGCAGCTGTAGGAACAGCGCTGTCCAGTTTTCATCCATATTATAATGGCAGGCGAAAAGAAATGAAATACTGAAATTCAGTTAGGAGAGTATCAGAGCACATGAAGCTCAGAACTATGTTTTCTACAATTTTTCAATTGACATATACTGATATTGTTGCAAATAGATTGACTCTGACAAAATATATAAATATGATCACACAATGAATATTACAAGTACTTCTTTGTATTTTGCTCTAAACTTGTTTTTCCTAAAGAATCATACTTTGTTTGTAAGATATTTTCATTAGGTTAGAACAACCTGATGGACAAAAATCACTTGAGATTACTTCTGCAGCTGTTGTAAACATGGAAAAATCAATACTTTCTGTGGTTTTTAGTTTTACTGATTCTGCAGGTGGCAAAATTCAGGGGCTTCTGTCTTTGTATTATCCTCTGCCAGTCATCACCTACATAAAGAAATAACACAGTGCTTGCTTGCTTTTGAATTGTAGCATGAGATATAGTACTTCAAAATAGATTCACACACACACACACACACACACACACACACACATTCTTAAATAATGAAAAGTGTCTTTTAGGAGAACTAAGTAGGGCAGCATCCAAATAATTACAACAGCATTCGACTTATGACTCTTTCTTCTGTCATCTTGCAATTACCACTGAGGATTTGGTGTAAATATTTATTAATTACTTCATTGAGTACCAAGATTATATTAAAACAGAAAAGAATTGAGACAATAAAATAGTATAGAAAGAATCAATTTCTAATGCAATTGCGTTTGTGTGTTTCTGTGTGATTACTAGTCCTAGCCATGTTAACTTTTAAAAATCAATTATAAGAGGCTGGGGAGATATTGGCAGCTAAGCACCTGCCTGAGAAGCTGAAGGACCTGGCTGTTAGCCCCAGTACAGTGGCCACAGAGACTGGGTATGGTGACATGCACCTGTAACCCCAGTGCTGGGGAGGCTGAAAGCAGGAGGATCACTGGGAGTCTGAGCTGCCTAGCGAGACCCTGTACCAAATATGTATGTACATACATACACACATAATTGTTTTTAAAAAATCAATTATAAACAAGGATGTTGCTCAGTGGTGTTTGCTTAGAGTAAGCATGTGCAGGACTCCAAATTCGAATTCTTCACATGCACATAAAAATATAAATAAATGAGAATAGTGGTGGTACTACTTTTGATTTATAGATTTTGTCCTGTGTACAGTTTCTGCAGGGTCTCACTACACAGATCAGACTTGTAATGATCCTGCTGTCAGCCTCCCAAGTGCTGGGATTGCAGGTGCACGCCACCACACCCAGTCCCAATGACTGGCGTCAGCATGCCTCAGGAGCGGAGCTGGCATGGCACGCCAGAGATCAAACCTGTCCCTGTCTCTGCCTGAGCAAGGGCTTTTATCTGGTGAGCTAGCAGGCCAGCCCTAGTCCTATATTTCTTAGTTGTTTTAATTTCTACGTTGTTACAATTTTTTTATTTCCTGTATTAATTTGAGTAGCTACACCAAAACTTACCTGGCTACCACTCTAAAATCCAATCTGCATATTCCCATTGTTTGTTGAAATAAGAAAATGTATAGGTAGTAAAATAGCTACCCTATTTGATGAACTTATTTATATATTTCTTCTCCTAAACAGTAGTTTAATTTTAGATTAAGGAAAATTTAACCCAGATGAAGTTATCTTGAATTCCATATACTCTATGAACTCTTGAATGCTATTTGCCAGCTTTACATGACATGAATACCTTGAGTGTCACTATTTCAGTGAATCAATTATTTTAAAGTATTACATGTTTGTGATCAATTTTAATGAGTGCATGTTAATTTTATAAAGTTAGGTTTCACTGTGAAATTTTCATATTATTAATATGCATTGATCCTATCCAACCCCGCTATCACCACTTCTATCCTCTCCTCCCCTCCTACACCCCTCCTTTCTGACAGTAGTCTTCTATATCTCTATCTCTATCTCTATCTCTATCTCTATCTCTATCTCTATCTCTATCTCTATCTCTATCTCTATCTCTATCTCTATCTCTATATATTGACAACACTGTTTCAGTGATGTCAAAGCATCATTAATGTGTTTAAGCAATGTGTTGAAGGTCATGGACTATCAGATAGCAAGCTGAAATTAAGATCTAGATAAGTCAACCTATAATGTTGACATTATTTTATTACACTAAATATTCAAAACTTAGCTTCTGCCTCATAGAGGACATGTTTAATGAAATCTTGGAAAAATAGCACCTTCCACGCTATTAAGTTTTTCAACATGTTGTGACCACCACTCCTGAGTGTCGCTATAGATGCAAAGTATGAAAAGCGTATTGCCTTGGACCCTTACTACAGCTGCTGTTCCTCAATGGGCATTTTTGTCATGGGACTCATCAGGAGGACTTTCTGTTCCCTGAGGTTGTGATTTAGACTAGCTCCTGAATTTCATTTGCATGCAACTTAAATGACTTGTTCCCTTAATGTGAGACACGCCAATGTGGATTTACTGTAGCAGTATCTGTAGTACCTGTGGCAGAGAATCAGTGTACAGTGTTGGAGACTGCGGTTCCTAAGCTGGTTAGCGAATCTACTGATTGATGTGTATGAACCGATTGCTTGCAGAACACTCTCTGCCTGCATGTTCTGGACAATATTCATATTAGGAACTTATTATTGGATTCCTCTGTGGCATAATGATGGCCTGCTTCGAAGAGTGAGTCTGGAGGCCTGGCATAGAAGCCCCACAGTTTAGGTTTGGTTAGTCAGTTGTTCTTAGAAATAGATTTATGGCTGGAAAGATTTAAAAATTCCCATTTAAAACATCTTTTCATATCACAATGCTAAAGTTGATCTTTAGTGAAAGTTCTCATGACTGAAAAATCTCAGCTTTGCATAAATCACTAACAATAAGGACAGTACGTTTGAATTAAGATATTTTCTCAGGAATGTCATTAATAAGTTGGTTATGTCATAATTCACCCCAAGTCCAAACATTATCATTTCCATTTCTAGCGAATCCCCTTTTCTGGCAGGATCAGAAGCATCAACTAGAGAGAAAAAAAAGTGAAAGCAGGTAAGAACAATTATACCACAGTCAGTCCTGTGCAGTTAGACAAACTATTGCATTCTAATTACCTGACTGCTTATCCTCGTCACCAGGAGAGGTAGCTCTAATAGGCTCTGTGAGTAAAGATCTGAATTCAGATCCACATAGTTCATAAGCTGTGCGAGCTGGAAGCCCATGCTTTCAACTCAGCTCCAGGTACTCAGTATGTAAAACTAATGTAAACACAGATCACTCCATATGATTATCGTGAACATAAATACAGTCACATATACATATATTTATCAAAACAAGTATGACTTGTATATTTTTAATTTATATTTTTATTAGAACATGTTTGCATCACAGTGATTACATTTATTGTGTAGAGCTGGTCTGTGTACAAAACACGTCTGAATTCCTTTTTCATTTCCTTTGGTCCTCTTCATCTATCTTTGATCAATTATTTGATCCTCTTCCCTCTAGAAAAAGATTTACCACCCTGTTTCCTATTATCTATATTTTATTTTCCATTTAATTTATAATTTGGGGTTCTCATGTAGATGAATCACGTTATGTTTAAGCTTGTATGTCTGTTTTATTTCACTTCATGTCATGATCTCAAAGTGTGCCATTTCCTAAAGATCACTTGCTTATCTTTTATGGCAGAGTAGTAGTCAATTGTGTATGAATACCCCAATTTCTTTATCTATTCCACCGGGCATGGAAATAGTGACCATTGCAAAGGGCATGCATATATCACCATGTTTTTAACTCATTTGGGAAGATGTCTAGAAGTGGAATATTAGCACGTCTAGCAATACTCTTGAAACTTTTAGATAAATTAAGGGATACCAATTATGTCCCTCAGCTTCCTTGGAGCTTTAGCTATGAGAAACAGTGCTAGTGGCATTGGTGCTCCTATTCTTGCTTTTTAAGTCAACCATGCAGACATCTTCCTGTGCCTTGAGCAGAGCAGCCTGGCTGCTGACAGACAGCGTTTGCAGTTGCTCTTAGGGTCTGTAACTTTGGCTTTCAAGGATACTGGTACTACATGGATGGTACCTATGCCACATGCTATTACAGATTATGCAATCCAAAGTGCTTCTTCCACATTTTGGTTGAGAACTTCAAGAAGACCTTTAGGGCCAGCAAGATGGTTCAGGGTTTAGAGCACTTGCTTAGGCAAGCTTAGGCAACCTCAGGGAATGCAATTCAATCCCTAGCACCACATGCTGCGCCAGCCTCATCCCCAGGGCAGGCTGAGCCAGGCTATATATATATATTGTTTTTAAATTTTTTTAAAATTTTAACCAAAGTTCCCTTTGGCAGAAGCATCCGGGTCAGTTCTAGCTTCTAGAGAAGCAGAATGATATGGATTCTGAGCTGAGCACTTCTGTTTAAAGCCTTGCTCTGACCCTGGCATGTTATGCAGCCTTGGACAAAGTATTAAATCCTTCAGTGCCCATCATTCATCCTACAGTGCCCTAAAAGATTGGCGCTAGGATTAAATGAGTAGATGTTTTGTTAAAAGTAGACGAGCACTGGGCGTGGTGGCGCATGCCTCTAATCCCAGCACTTGGGAGGCTGAAACAGGAGGATCACTGTGAGTTTGAGACCAGCCTGGGCTACAAAAGTGAGCTCAAGGCCAGCCTGAACAGCATAGTGAGACCCTGTCTCAAAAAAAGACCCCCCCCCAAAAAAGTAGAACAACATCTGTGATGTAATGCGAGCACTATGTACATGTTTGTAGTTATTCCTGACACTTAGTTACACATACCTGCCATCACCCCTGGATCTGTGTGGTCTTGATGTAGTCTTCAAACTGGATGAGCAAGAATGAGCCTGAGTAGCTTCTAGTCATCTGGCCACACACTGGTGTGTAGCATGCCATCTATATATATGGGGCTGGCACAGCATGTGGTGCTGGGGCTTGAACCATGGTTCCTGAGGTTGCCTAAGCTTGCCTAAGCAGGCACGTTAGACTGCTGAGCCATATCACTGGTCCCACATTCCCTTTAATGAGAAAATCTTGAGATATCAAGGTCCACGTTTTATTGATTCAGACTTACAAGGTCTGAACCAGGAGGCACATACGGAGCTTTGCAATTCCTAAATTCATTCTAATTCATGATCACATCTATGAATCTTAATGTTGCTCTCCAGAAAGTGTGGACATCACTCTTTTTATAGCTGTTCCATTTTCTCAGCTCCTCATCCTTCTACCATAGTCAGGGCTCACCAGTAAGATATAAGCACTGATTTTAGCTCAATTCCTTTGGTGCTACAGACATTTGAGCAACATCCATGAATTCTTTAAAATAGTCTTGCAGATGTTACACTCTTGCCAGCCAGAAATTCCCACTGAAGTTCTATGAATGTGTGAACGCACGTGAGTACTGCCACTTTTCTCACCTTTAATCTGACTGCCTAATTTTTTTTTTTTTTACCTAAGTAGCATGAGGTTAGAAAAAAAAATTAAAAACAGAGGCTTCTCCTACATACACTAGGGTTAAAATCTTCAAGTAATTGTACTAGGTTTTAGGTTTCTTCTTTAAGGCTCTGAGGCTTTTGCCAGCATTCAACCTTATAGGTGAACTCTTTCATAAAATGTGACAAACTACTTTAAAATAGTTCTTTTAGGAATAATCTAATCTTAAAATTCAATAATATTTGACTGTAAGCAGAAAGGAATTTCAAAATGCCTGGACAGGAATAGAAATACAGGTAGTCGTTAGTTAATAACTTGGGATGAATTCCTAAGGTATGTTTAGAATTTCACTGGAAAGATTTAATGTCATAACCGTTCATATAAAGTGAAATCAACTCTGGCAAACAACTCTTTATGTGTATCTTCATTTGTCGTGAGACTAGTGCTAAAGAATTTTGTACTCAATCATTGTGGCTATTTTAACGGTAAAGTTGAATAAGTTGATGAAGACATTGATTTCTTTTAAGTTTTACCTTAATGTATTTGAAAATATAAAATCTACTCAACTCAATTAGGACAAAGCCTATGTAGTGAGGAGACACTGTATAGGGTTTGTTTTCAAACAGAAATTATAAGGCACCCAGTTCCACAAGAATATTTATAACCATGTCACTAAAATCAAGCAACAGTGAGAAATATATACTTTCTCAAAATAACAACCACAAGCCGGGCGTGGTGGCTCACGCCTGTAATCCCAGCACTTGGGAGGCTGAGGCAGGAGGATCAGTGCAAGTTCAAGACCAGCCTGGGCTACAAAAGTGAGCTCAAGGCCAGCCTGAACTGCATAGTGAGAC